>QWTY01027065.1:3962-21767 GCA_008033365.1 Pseudorectes ferrugineus
TAATTGTTCACAAATACCTGGTGGGAGGAGGTAAAGAAGATGGAGCCAGGCTCTTTCCAGTGCTGCCCAGTGGCAGTGCAAGAGGCAACAGGCAAATACTGAAACACATGGGATTCTGTCTGAACAGCAGAAAACACTTTTTTTACTGTGAGGGTGACCAAACAAGGGAAAAGGTTGCTCAAAGAGGTGGTGGAGTCTCCATCTGTGGAGATTTTCAAAACCTGACAGGATACGGTCCTGGCCAACTTGCTCTAATAGAGGATCATGTTTGTTTAGAGGGATTGGCCAAGATGATCTCAAGAGGCAAGTTCCAATAACAGCTTTTCCACAATACCTTGAAGTTGTGAAAATAAGTCAATTACATGGATCATTTTGTACACAGAAAACCAAACCTTGGTGAGGGCTGGGAGAAGGGTATTTTCTAGTGCATGTGCAGTCCATTAATTAATTTACTTTTCATTAATTAATTCTTGCATCAGCAAAATTTGAAGCTGTACAAGGCTTCTCATTGAAAAGTGTCAACAATACAGACCACTTTGTTACACCAAGGCTTCGGTCTTCCATGTTCACAGGCCAGGTCTATGAAGAAGACCAAACAAAAGAGAAAAAACAGTTCTTATCATTTAAGGGAGAGGAAACACACTAAAAACTGCATTCACTCAGAAGCAAGAGAGTGGTGACTTTTCCATTTTCAAAGAAATGCATGAGCATTTTTCACCTTGGAGAAATCCATTTGTGCACTCTTCTGTACAGGCAGTACACCTTTCTAAAATTACTCTCAGGAGAGACAGAGTTTCTCGTCTCAGGCCAACTGCTCTAATCAATAAAGCTACAGCATGTCTGCCAATCTGAAGAAAAATCAATGCAAATGACCCTCCTAATGATCTATCAGGAACTGTCATGGACTTTTTTATGTCCATGTCATGGACTGCCCTAAAATATGCCACAAGACTCTAGTAGTCCCAAAGGCAGTTGAGAAAGGGAGTTTGTCCCATGATTCCTGGAGTCTGCACAGAAAATTCTTCTACTGTAGCTGAGAAGCAGATAAAGGTGAACTTAACATGAGCTGAGGAGGACTGAAGGGGGGGGAATCTGAGACAGATCTGATATCTGTATTTGTGTAGACAGATGATGCTGCTTGGAATGAGACATTTCTTTGAAAGTTTTCAAAAATCATACAAAACAATTCAGTCACTGGTTCTGAACCTCTTGTTAAAATCATCCCTTTACCATTACCCCTTAAACTGCATGGTTTCATTTCTTTAGATGGATACATTAAAACAACCATGGTGGAGATTGATTATGATTCTTTAAAAAGAAAGCAAAAACCATCTACCAGAGCTGCTGTGAAACATACAGAGAGTGACCAAGAAACTTATGATGATGTTGGAGAGCAGGACACTACTAGCAGGTATGTATAAGGAATGCATGAAAAGAAACAAGTGATTCACCCGAGTCATGCTAAACAGGGGAAGTTTTACAACAAAACCAACTCTTGTCCCAAAAGAGCTATTTATATAAGAAATGTGTTACTATTATATGTAGCTCTTCAGACTGATGTAGTCAGAGGAGTTTAAATGAATTCTGGAATCCAGCATCTGTAAGCACTCATCCTTAGGAAGAACCCATACTATTGGAAGAGGACCTGCCTCATTGAAATCCATAGGAGAAAAAAATGCAAACCATGAAGAATTACAAATCATCTGCAGGAAGTCCAATTCTCTTCCCCCCCTCTCTCTTTACTTGCTCTGTCTTTTAGAGTCACATGCTCCCTTTTCTAACGTGCAAGAATAAAAGACTCTAAAAGCAGTGGAAACGCTCACTGCACCAGGGAACTCCTGATCACACTTGTTGCTCTCATGAGCCTTAGCATGAGTCTTTAAGTCTTTCCTTTACCTGTTTCCTTTTGAAGAGAAGGGACTTCTGGAATCTTGTCTGGGATAGCCCTTCAGAAACGAATGTGGCTTATGAGTTTAACCCTGAAAACAAGGCCTCTCAAATTCTATGAGATGGGTATGAGCTATACTTTTTTGACTTCATCAGAAGCATCTCCTCTATGGAACAGTCTCCATGCATTTGCAGTGCAGTGCTACATTGCAGATTCTCTACTTCAATATGTCATCTTTTTCATGTCAAGTAGATCTGAAGCTAGAGAAGTGACATATCCAGCAGCAGATCAGACTTGATGGCAGGGAAATAGCCTAGTGGTCTCTTGTCACAAGAGTCAAGGCTATCACATAACCTAGCATGACAGTGGTACTTATGTTACCAGACCTCACAGAAAAGTTTGCTTCTTACATGTGATTAAACAAACCAGTTCTCATTCTCCATTAAATGTCCTGATGTGCAGAAACACAGAGCCTGGGATTCAGATAAGAGATCTGCATATGGGTGTAAAGAATTTCAATATGTAGGACAACCATCTTGAAGCACTCAGCCTTTACACCTGCTTTTACTGCTTCCCATGAGGATCCTTAGCTTAGAGGCCTGTCTGGAATAAAAGGACTGCAGCTGTCTGGCTGCTAAAACATCCCCATGAGCTCCAGCAGCAGCATTTGGAAAGATCTGCCTTTGGGCTGACATTCTTTTTACAACCAATATAGTTTTGTGTCTGATATTTTTCCAGGTTGCTCAATATCAGTTTTCCTCCCTGCACATTGGTCTCATATCATCGTGACCTAGCCATAAGAGTCGTGTTAGTTGTTCTAGGTTTCAGGTAATCTCAGCATTAGTTACTTCATTGCAGAGGTATCTTTGGCCAATCCTTTTCACTAGGGCAAGCATAACAATTAGTCACCTCAATGCAAAGAATTTAGAGAATGTATTGAATTCAAAAGCAAACAATTGCACTTACACTGTTGCATACTAAAATAACAGTGTATTCCAAGGAACTTCAAAGGATGACTAATTGGCTCAGATTCATTAAATCCTTTAAGCTGTATTTTGACATTTTTATCTTCTCTAGTGATTAATAGCATTCTATTCAGTTCATGAGCATGAATTGTTGGAAGGTCTGACATACATCAACATGTTTTGAAACCACTGTAGGAATGCCATTCTAAAAAAAACCTCTTGACCAAATAGTATTATCTCATTATCAGTAGTATTGCTAATATTCCAAAATTAATAAATGACTAGGGGTGTTGTATTTCAGTATTTCTTGGCACAAGAGTTTAACAAATATCTTGCTTTGATGTATAATTTTAAGTAAAGCTTTGACCTGGAAATAATCTCAGCTACTATGAACCTCTCAGGCTTTTTTCAACTACTCTTAGAACATTGGGCTAATATGTAATCCTTCGAATGTTAGAAGCATACACCTATACCCAATGAAAGCTAGTTGAGCAATAAAGTAACTTGTTTACCCTTTCATTTCAAGAAGATCCCCTCATAAGCAATGAATCTAAAGGGTCTGAATCTACTCTATAGTGCTCAGGCAAATTATATTTTTATTCTCATTAAGTCTGACTACATGATCTTCTGAGATCCCTCCCAACACAAATTATCCTATGATCCAAAGGCATATTTTGTACTTTAATTTAAAGATATCAACAGGAATATAAAATACAGTCTAAATAATTTTTGCCAAAGCTAAAAGCTTTAGAATTAATAATTGCAGAAGTGATGGGTGATCATGGTGTTTTCTTTTTCTGAAGGATGACTGCTTTTCTCAAAAATGTCTTTTGTTTGATTTTCCAGTCAAAGTGGTGACCAAGGTGGAGATGGAAGTAAGTTCTACTTACGTGTTCAGGGGGGAGTTGTTTCTATGTATTTCTTATCCTCACATTTTGACTTCTGCAGCTTCCACATAATGCAGTAATTATCCATAAGCAAGTTAAATGTTAGCTAACAGGCAACAAACAAGGAAGGGGAGTGGCCAACTTAACTTCCCCACCACCTATGGGAACTTGGGTGAGACAGAATCTTTGTGTTCAGATACTGTGAATCACCACCATGCCAGATGACCAAACTTTAACTTTTTACTTGTGTGTGAAGGCAAATCATCCCACAAAACAGCACAGATGTAACTGGAGAAATACCAACATGAGCAAGAGGTTTTGTACGGGAGAAATCTAGTTCTGAAATAGCCAATATCAATTAAAGCTTCATTTTGCTGACAGAGTTAAGGGGAACATAAGTTACAGCAGCACACTGGAGTCCCAGCTGCAGTAGCTTCATGCTGTCAAGCTGACACACTGAAACCCAGTTTCCCCTTTGTTAGCATATGTATTTATGTAGCAGTCTCTGTTAATCACAAGAGCACAGATCATCTTCTCAGCTTCAAGTTTAGATACTGGTCATGGCAGAAGCATCCCCTGGCAGTACTGAATGGAGCTTCTGCCAGCTGAGTACAGGTTTCAGTGGCTACTCTGCCCAGTGCCTAGAATTGGACATGCAAACCGAGCTAACCCTGCACTGAAGGAGGTGGGGCACAAAGATCAAAACTCAGACCAAAATGGGGAGCTTAAATTGCTTTTGTCTCTGACTTCTTTGGATGAAAACAAGATGCCACTTACTGAGAGTGTTAGTCTGACCTGTTCAATCATCACTTGAGTCACACATGAAAAGTTGAAAGGCATCATAATGTCTGGGCTGAAATCAGCCATTTAGAATTTCATTGACTACAGCGTAGAAGCATTTGTTTTCAGTATCCATGCTCTTGTGATTGGCAGTGCCACATTTAAATGCTGTGGATGGCATTCTAAACTGGGATAAGTCTAAATTTCTGTTTTAATAAAGAGTCTGGGCTGGTTTACAGAAAGATTCAATTTCCAAGGATACTGCATAAACTGTACCCACATATGATACAGTAAAGAGGCCTATAATGAATACCTTATTCAGCACCATTAAATATAATTGCATTAATTCACTATTTGATCTGTTAAAGACGTGTTCCCACCTCCTCCTTCTGATCAAGACATTTATGATGGAATTGATGATGAAGATGCTATAGCTAGGTATGTTTTTATATATTTTAAATAATTTGCTTCTTTGACAGAATGTTTTCAGTTTTTAGTATTTTTGAATCAAGCATAACAATTAGCAGGTATTAGGATGATCAGCAAGTGGGTATACATCTAAATGGATATGTGAAGCTAGAGAAAAGCATTCTTCAGTCTTTTGAAGAAGTTTTGTTCTGTAATTTTGATATGTCAGCAAAAGCGTTTACAATAACAAAAATCTCCCAATCTCCAACTAGACAGAATAGGTCTGAAATGAAAATAACAAACTAAAATGCTAGGTTGCTGAGTAACAACATGAAAACAGTAAGCCACTAGATTAATATCTATACTACAAATACATCTCAGTATCTACAAGTGGCCTAACATACATATTTCTAGTTTAGCATTTTAGCATTTGGGTAAGTGACCTCAGTTCAGGCATTAATGACAATTGTGTGCATTAATGGAGAATTTAAACTGGGCCTTTTAAGAAGAACATTACATTTTACATTGTGATAATCACATGCATACTCCAAAGGTCTGTATCGCAGGATGAAGATAAGAATGGTATCTGGTCCTGGGGAATCTTGAAGAGGCTAAAGGTCAAAGATGACAAAAAGAAAAGTGTACGAGAAAAAGCAGCCAAAGTCAATGAGGCAGAAGAAAATGAAAATTTGTTGTAAGAGTCTGCCAGGAAATCAAAGTGCACATTAACTAATTCTAATAAAGCATTGATCACGTGCTACTAACATATCCTCACAGCAGCCTAATGAATCATGCGTCAAATTGCAGCTCAGGATGATACTTTTCTGCAAAAACACTGAGCTTTCTTTTCACCTGCATAATTATTCTCTTAACAAGCTGTATTTGTTGCAAAAGTCTGGTAATTAAAATATGCCAAATTCTTTTTTTGGTGAAAAGCACCAGAATAATCTATCATCTTTGTGCCACTCTGGTCATGTAAATTTGCTGCATACTCAGTTAAAATTTACTTTTCTCACCAGTACAATGTAGCTGAGATAAACTGGTAAATCTACACCCATTAATCAAAATTTTAGGAATAATATGCCAAACAGAAAAATGCAAAGATTATCTTCTACCCATCTTACCTAGAGATTAAATCATCAGGTGATGTTTTTACCACCTTCTTCAGTCATTTGGTTGTGAATCAGTTTGTTTTAATTCAGTGATAAAAATGTATTTAGTCCCTAAGTATTGCTGGTGTCAGTGGCACTTCAAAATGTCTGGAGATTACTTGGAGCCCTTGTGTTGCAAGTTTTTTAAATTATTTAGGTTACAAAAAAGCCTATTAATGTGATATAAATACTTAATGAGCTTTTTTTCCCCCTCCAGCATGTCTTCTTCAACAAGGCAGTCTGGAAAAGGTAATTAATAGCCTATTGTTCAGTCTCCATATTGATTCCTGATTCTTTTTCTGTATACATTGCTCTGTATCGTGCTAGTCACAAAAATACATCCAAGGAAGGAAACAGGATTTCCTATTGCTTACCCAGTTCCAGTAAACAAATTTCAAATATTGTGACTGATCTGGCTGCAGACAAGGAGATACATATACATTGCAAGCTCCCTGGTAAACAATTGAATGTATTTAATGTGATTTTGCTACCTGAGATTTACACTAGTCCGTTTTATTTGACATTAAATATGAACAGATACACCTAGAAAGAAGCACTCGGTGACAGACCTCAAAAGTAAAAAGAAATACTTTTTGCTATAGTCATCATTTGCAGTGTCTTTGTAAAAGAACATATAAGCATCATCTCAGTCATGGAATAAAAAGCAATTTCTTAGAATTTTTGAGTCTGCTTCCAGAACTGAGTTCTAAACCTTTTATATCCTGCTGATTTTTCTAGCCACTGGTTTGATGAGTTGAACAATTGCTTCCTCTCTACAAATATGCTGAATGTGATTCAAAGAATATTCTTGGGCTAAGAATTCTCTTCACTGCTTTGGCATTACAAGATGGCCTAAAAACTAACACATGATTCATCTCCACTTTTAAGCAATATTGCATTGACCAGGGTGCTATAGAAGTTATTGAATGTACATCAAAATCCAACTCAAAAAATATACTTTGGTGCAATACAATAGGAATTGGATTATTAAAATGAAAATTAAAGGCTATCTCATGTGTTAAAACTTGCTCCAGCTTCAGATGAGAATGTCAGTGACTAGCTGTTATTATTAATAAAGAATCTTAATCTGAAAAGATTGGGTGGCGTGGCACAGGTTAAAACCCACAGTTACTGTAGACAGTAAATAGCTACAGTACTTGCTATAATTTCTTTTCAACTTAGCTAAAATACCATACAGTGTAACACAATGTATTCACTTCTCAATTTTCACATAATAATGTTGCATTCTTTTAAACACTATTGTTTCAGATTATGGAGACAATGTTTATGATGACGTAGATTCTTCAGACTTCCCTCCTCCACCACCTGATTCCAGGCAAGTGAAAATATTACTTCCCTGATTAGAAATCTAATACACTGAGAGACATTTTTAAAGTATATAATAGAGGCAGATTGCTACTCAAATCTGCTTTATTTGGTGTTGTCAGGTTTTGTAGTTCTCATAAACCTACTGCTGATAATGGCAGTTGAATGCCATTACATTCCATTACAGATTGAAATAATAATTAGACTAAAGAATAAGTAAGCATGTTTCGCATGCCAACAAATTCAGTCTCTGATGGACAAGAGGTAGAAAATGATGCATAGCCTAAAAGAACTTAATTGTAGATTGTAGTTCTTTTTCTATCAAAATTTGGGGACTCTTAAGATAGATACTGTATCTCAGCTGCTGCAGTATTTTAAGAGAAAAGGAGGCAGTGCCTGTGTTTAAAGTACGAAACATATTTGGAGGTGTAAGATTCAGCTTGAAAAACTTTTATCCTGAACCAGAAAGTTATGGTCATCTCTGGAGAACAGTGTTATGAGCATAGTTGCACCTGTGAGGATGACTGAAATGTCACATCCTGTTGACACTTACTCTGCTCAGGTGGAGTGGCAGTGCACTACAATAATGTAGTCTGGAGACATAAAACCAGAGAGAGCTCTTTGGACTGTGTATCTAAAGGAAATTATGTGGTCCTTCTAACCTAAATCTAGGGTAGGTCATGCAAATACATACATTCATCATCAATGAAACTGTCATCCTGCCGAGATCAGCTAGGATCAAAAAGTAGAGTCAGATTTTACATTCCCAGGTGCATCACCAGAAAGGGCAGTTAGGGCATGAAACCCTTCCTTGTTCTTTGGCAAAAGTCAGCCCTATTGGGGATGTGCAAAAAACAACAGAACTTGAAACAGATCATGTAATGCAGATTCCCTGGTGTAGCAAGGTCTACAGGCACATAGGACTGGCACACACAAGGCTAAGATATTCCAGCTGCCTCCACAGTGTGACGTGTTATTCAGCTTATTGCCCAAAGATACACAGTCTTCACAAAAACTGCTCCTTACTAAGAGATTCTAAAGTGTCTTAGCAGATAGGTACTTAAAATTCATTTTCAACATTCACTTATGTGATAGATATACTAATATCAGAGAAAGGTAGGAAAGACAACCCCAACTTTTTATTTATTTTGAAGTCAAATCTGTATTGTATTCTCAATAAGGGTTTAAGAGCAACAAAAACATGATAAAGACACATGAAGGCACATGCATTTTCACCAAAATTATCAGAAAGCATGCCAATGCCTTAGATGTGTTGCTAATTTTGTTTTATCTGTAACCTCTTTGGTTTAGTTCATCAAAATCAGGAAGCTTTGGAAAAGCTAAGTCAGATGAAAAAGATGTACAAAAGCTCAAGAAGATGGAAAAAGAAGAGAAAGAGTTCAGAAAAAAGTTCAAAGTAAGTTTTGTTCAAAGTGTTTTGTTCACATAAAATATAGAAACAAAGCATCTGTATGGTGCCATGTGATTTGTTTCCCATAACTTGCTTTTGAAAGGTAAAGTATTACTACTTGTAAAAATAGTGATCTGAGCATCTCTAAGTCCAAATGGCAAGCATGGGCACATACACATACTGTAGAATATTTGTTAATCTTCAAAAATTTAGTAATAAATGGGAATATATTAATGGAAAAACATTAATGGATTTTAACCATGGTTTATTTTTTTTTTCTCTCTCCTTTTCAGTTTGACGGTGAAATAAAAGTTCTTTACTCTACAACCACAGTCCAGGATTTGTCTCAGAAAAGATGGGGATATAAAGACTTACAAATTAAACCAGGGGAATCTCTTGACATTATTGAAAGTACAGATGATACTAAGGTCCTTTGCAGGAATGAAGAAGGAAAATGTAAGTTTTGTTAAAAAACTGTAGTACATATCAAATTGTCAATGAATGGTTGAGTAGGATGTAAAGAGGTAGTAAAACTTCTCTTCCCTGGTTTACCCAGGGTTTATCTTGCCTGGTGGTTGACAAGAGGCAGATTGTTGTTACCTTATTACCATGTTTTAAGACTAGCTTGCCTTAAAAAAATCCAAAACACTTCCAATGGACAAGATATACTAAATATGAGAAAAAAGGACAATTTTGTTTTGTAAATGTTTTCTTTGCAGCTAGGATCAGCAGATGTTTTTGTTGCTTCCGTCTCCCTTGCTTTGCCAAAAGGAGTGTAGCTATGATAGCCCACTGAGTCTAGTAAAAGTAAAATCCTTGCTGCACCTCTGGATAGCACTAGCCCATCGATTGCAGCCAAGAGAAAATCAATAACAATATTCTTACTTTGGATTGCAAGAGATGCAGTTTAATCTTTCCAACAGGCTGGGGGGAACATTGCTTAGGAGTCTTCCCCCCAGCTCCCAGCTAATCCAAGGCATATGTCCTTGCTGGCTTGTCTGCTTGTTCTGGGAGCTGCACAAGGCCTTTCAGTGTTTCTTTGAAATCCTTGGCCAGGGTTTGCCCTGGCAGAAATTTTTGAATTTTTGGAGAAGTTCAAAACCATCTCCTGATGGTTTCAATTTCTTAATGAGCTTCTGTTACAATACTTTTCAAATCTCCTAGTGAAAATTCACTTTGTGCTGGAACAACCTACTTTCAAAGTAGCAGCATCCTTCTGCTCACCCTTACTTTTTACCTCTGACCTATGTAGAAGACACTCCAATGCTATAAACCTCTGAAGGGGATTCAGCCACCTTCCTTTTATTTTTTCCCTCCTGTACTCAACTGTTACAGTCTGGAGTACAGCCTTCTTCCTGGCAAGCCTGCAGGGTGAGGAAGAATTTCTTGCATAACAACACATATGTTTTTCAAAATATGGATTGCACTAGTGGAGCCACTTCCCAAAAGAAACAACTTTCAAAGCTGCATTTTTTGAATCAAGCTAATAACAAAGTAAAAAGTAGTTCACGTTGGCTGTTTTCCTCTCATAGTCTTCAAAGCCCTTCAAATAATGACAGGAGCTACTGCTTTGCTATGCATAAAAGAGCAAAACAAATAAAAATATCCTCCCTGAAAACCTCTGAATAGATCCCAGTCAATTTTCACATTAGTTAGCAAAGTTTGAATCCTACTTTAGCTGACTGCATGACAGTTGTGTTTATTTGCTCTAGTTGTTCTAGTGCCTCAGATCTTAAAGCTATGATTTTACCTTCTGAAGGCCAGGTAGACTGAAAATCCACAATTAAAGATGATTTTGTTATTTTCTTGCACATGAATTCTTTGATTTAATCATTAACTTATGAAGCACTTCCATAGTTTCAAGCTTCTACCAACAGTTAAACAAAACTACAAATTATATTTCACTGTGTTCTCACCTTTTTAAGCAAAGGCTGATGATCTTAGGAACATATTCTGCTATGGTTTATTTTAAATGTTTTGAAAGTATTTGAAATGTCAAAAGTGAAACAAGGAACTGATTTTCATCTACCATCTCAAATTCCTTCTTGGTCTGAACACACACATTTTGAAATACACAAAAGCTTTCAATTCAGCTTCATAGATTTTGCTTAATCAGTAGGACATAAATGGACTTCAGTGGCCCAAAGTTTAAGTTTTGACCTCTCTGAGCTTCCTTTACACCATCAATGAGCAGCTGGCACGATGCGTTATAGCTTTCAGCGGTTGCTAAGTGAGCAACATGGAGCGTGCTGACCTGCTGGCTTCTTATGTATAAAAAATAATAAATTAGTTAGAAACTGAAACGTTGGACATGCAACTTTGCATGAGTAAATCTGAAAGTGTGTGAGACCAGCAGGGGCTGTATCGCCCACATATTTAAGGGCTAGGAACCATCAGAAGAACCTAGACAATGCTTTGCAATGGTAGAAGCACTGTCACATGCACGTGACTTGCAAGAACACTGTTGTATGCCATGACTATGAGCAAAGAAACTTTGCTTTCATGTATTTCACATGAGAAAATTATATGAACAAACAGAGTACCTTAGATTAGCCAAATGATTTTAAATTGTTCCCTGGAGACTTCAAGAGTCATGGAAATAATTGGACTTTCCTAAAGAGAATTCTGGAAATATCTTAAAAAAAAAAAAATCTATTTTAATGTCTTTATTCCAGAAAATAAAAACTGAGGAAAGACAACTGAGCTAAAATATCCTGAACAGACACTCCTAATGATTAAAAGAAGGAAATTTACATAGTAATTTCAAATACAAGACAAGACCACATTTATTCTTTAGAACTGTCCTAATTTTGTACCAGCTTACTAATATTTACCTACAAACATGTAATTACTGTCATGGCTCTCTCTTTCTTTGTATTCTTTATACCAATTGACAAGTATTTCAGTAGATATCTTTCACCAAAGATAGGAAGTAATTTTTTGAAGAAATTGTGTACATTAAAAAAAAATGTGTAGTTTTATCTGATATCATTAGTAATGCAGCAGACAAATAGAATAATACACTAGTCAGTTGCTTTTCTATGGTATTTCCATTATTATTTCCATTATTGGTCTTATTAATGTTACAGTTAAAAATTTTAAGCAGTTACAGTTAATGATATTTAATTGATGTACACATCTTGAAATACATTTTTGTCCCTGTAGGAAACTTTAAATATTCCTGCTACTTATTATTACTGCAAATATTATTATGTTATTATTATACTGCATTTTTGTGCTATAGTTTGTGCATTGAACTGTTGTTTTGAAACTGTTGTTTCACACCCCTCTCATGCAACCAGGAAACTGAAATATAAGATGAAAACCTAATCTTGCATAACCTCTATTACTATTTAAGTAGGCAAATAAGGATAACCAAAACATTGCACATAGCAAAATCTTTATCAACTATGTGTCCATTGTACATTGTTTTCCATCTATCATGTCTGTCTGATGTATATAAAAGAGAAAAACGGCATTTCACTAGTGCTAGCAACAGAGGTAATAAAAAGTATTTCAATTTAACTTAAATACGTATATATTTCACTTTTACAGATGGCTATGTTCTGAGAAGCAATTTAGTTCAGAAGTAAGTATAAAGTGATCTTTTTGAAAAATTTGTTGTAACACTTAATTTTGTTCTAAATGATCCGGTAAAAAAAGAGAAATATAATTATTTTATTCTGTCATTCTAAACTTGCAAATTGAGTTATTTTTATGGAGTTACGATTTGTCAAAAATTAATCACATACATCCATGCAGGAAATTTGCCAGGGCCTCATTCCTCATTGCTTAACCATAAACTGTCGTTAAACTATGAAAAATTACATAAATTAAGCATTATTGGTACTAGACTCTATTACTGAACAGCAAGTTAATGTGATTAGGTGTATTGATGCCTTTTTCAAATGTTTAACTAAAATGGACCAAATTTTCTTTAGGTTTATTTGTATTTCAGTCTTAGTGGGATAGAGATTTGGCTCAGTGTTGCTCCAAATAATTGCATGGAGCTCAGCATTTTGGTTCTAATCCAAAACTCTTGTCAGACAAAGCGTCTCCATTTCCTTCAAGAGCCTTTTTGTTTTAGACCCTGAAATATCAAATCAGATGTCACTTTTAGAATTGTCACATTTAGAATTTAGAGGCATTTAACACTTACACAAATATTTGAATTATATATATAAACAGTCTTATTATCTTCCATGGGCCTGTCCATGTATCTAAGTGACATATTTGAAAATTCCTATTCATGGAGCATGTATCTTTTATAGACATGACCTAAATTCATCACCTAAAAAGCTGCACCTCCAAAACTACTATGTAATTGCTGAGTACAGAAACAAAAAGAATTTCAAGGGCATACTGACTGGGTTTTTTAATTCAATTTTTCTGGTGACCATTTAAAAAAAATTATATATTTAATTTCTTTCTGGAAATAACTGTATGAGAATATCTATGTAAAAATGTGATAAATAAAGCAGACTTTTAATAAAGCAACCATTTCATGCTAGAAAGAAATGTATCCAGGTGTACCCTTCCCTGAAAATACTTTGACCTGACCATCTTGCTCAACATTGTTTTTTTACACAAAGGTTGTATTTTCCTAATTAGCAAGTTGATTATTTGATAGATTGCCTGCACCATACTGTTACTGTATTTTATATTTGGATGCAAATATTAATATATATCTGATGTCTCAATGTTTAAATATATTATTTGTCTTTTTTAACTTACAGTGATGGAGACATTTATGATGATATTGGTGACGGTATGTTGAACATTTCAAACAATACTTTAGTTATATTCAATTACAATAAATTACTTTATCTTTGTGTTGAAGTACTACACAATATTAATATTTTTGCTTTTTATTTCCGTTTCAGATTGCATCTATGATAACGACTCTGATGATGAATTCTCTTGAAGTAACAACTTCATTGAAGATCAAACTCCAGTTTGGAATCCCACTTGTGAAAGCAAGAAGAGTCACGAACGCTGATTGCAAGTTAATTGGTTACTCTTTTAAATTACAATTAACCTTTTTTAGGATTCCAGCATTTTGTCCTCCAGTGCTTTGTACAAATTTGTATTGCCATTTATCTGAGCATTTAAAATTCAGGGAATATGAGCTAAAGTAAGGATTATAATTTTTCACTTCCTTTCCACATTTCTGACAGTCCATGTAGAAACACTTCTTTAATTATCTCTTCCCAAAGAGGCCAGTTCGTTATCTGTGAAGGGTACTAAGGACAACAATTCCTGGCAACAGGTTTTACTCTGGCTTTGCCCTATTAAACACCAAAGACTGTTACTCTGGGTAGGACAGTATTCTGAAAAAAAAGGTGATAACATCCTGTTGTGAAAACAAGAAATCAAAAGTGGGCATCAGACAAGACAATACATCACTGACCTGCCATTCCAACTGCAGTAGTATTAGCTACACTGACATACACAGCCATGTTCCATTATTGCAAAAGTCTCTTATTTCGTGTTGTGTCAATGACAGATTATCATTCTCTAAAATTTATTTGAAGTCTACTTTAGAGTATAGTGTTCTAGTCTATACTATAGTGTTGCTCAAAATTTACTCAGAACATTTAGGTTAAGATTTAATTTCTGTTTAGTTTAAAGATAAGTTGTCACTATAGTAATATAGGTATTACTATAAGCTATAAACTGATAATAAACTGGTTAGAAATTACTTCTAGTGTAAATATATAGCTACATTTATCACTCTATTTTGTTAATGCCTTTTTATTCTAAGTACTGTAGTTTAATACTAGATTTGGCTAAGAAAACGTACAGAAATCAAACATTTCCATGCTTATCCAGTGTAGAAACAACATTTATTCCCAAAGTTCATTTTTGATGCTGTTGTCTGAATGACTAAGTTGCAAATAAAAGCAAAGTCAACATGTGACTCATAATAATAAATATCACTTTACCCTTATATATCAAAAGTCACTGGAAATCAAAAGACATTTACAGTAAGCTCCCAATAAAGCGGGTGAGCATGTGCAAAAAATGGAACATCTGTTGCTTTTGCTGTTGTGCAAGTTAATCAAAAACCTGTAACAACCACTATGGCTGGATCAGTGTAAGCAGGTCCTTTTGATGATTGAGTCTCCTGTAATCATGAAGGGAAGTCAGGTGCATTGTGCAACACTGCAAGTTTAGTTTATAAACATAAAAAAATGTTGGCTTTTTTAAGTCAGTGACTTTTAGCCTCACCTTCAGTGGAGCTGAGATTCCATCTTATGAAAGTGTCTTTTATTGCTGCTTCAAAATACAGTAAATCTCAAAGGAGGCATAATGCAGTGGGGATATCAAACATAAAATTAAGAGATAGTAGCCTATAAGCTATTTTTTCTGTGTGTCAAATCACTGATAGTATACTGAAAAGCTATATGCAAGCTTGACTTTCTACTCGCTATTTCTCTTATCTGTTTGCTATTCAACCAGCATCCAGGCATACAAATACCAATTTTATGTGTAAACATCAGCAGCAGCACCCAAATATAAAACATGACCATGCATATTAAGTCCAATGAATGTGTCTGACTATTTGACTGTGTCACCGCTAATGGATTATTTATTTTTCACTGGCATTCAAGAGGCTGTCTGCATTAAATTAGTGATATGCCAAAGAACTGAGTGGGCATGCAGACAACTACAAAACTACATAGTTTTTCCATGTTCTTAGTGTTAATGTGTATAGGCACTGCAAGTCTATATTATACTGACTAAATTGGTCATATGATACATTAAATCATGAAAAGAAATAAAATATACTTATGGCTAAAACTATTCATTACTTGTTCAAATCAAATATAACGTGATTGCTGCAGGGTGTTAGAATAAATTTGTAATGTATTACTCATTGAAAAATTACTGGCATCGTATCTTTTTACTTTTTACCAATGCCATTTGCTGGATGCTTTTTCTTATTTCTTCTGAATAAACATTTTTGAAACAAGAAATGTGGGTACACTGTCTTCTGTCAAAGTAGAACAGTACTGAACAGTAACTTCTGAAAATTATCACTGAGCAGCTAACAGAGTGAAAATCAACTTTATTATTGTTGCAAAGGCTGCACAAATGCAACGTGGCATTTGTTAGTAATTGCTACCCAGAAAGTGAAATGTAAGCAGAAAATCTTCCAGGCAGGGAAATCTATACTTAGGCAGTCTACATTCTAAGGGTTTCTCACCTGTAACTTATTCTAGTATCTTTTAAAAAACATAAAGAAAGAAAAGGAAAGTTGTTCACTTGATATTTTTCCATCTCTGAATTCATTCTATAATCCTGCAGTATTTGGCTGTGCCTGCTAAAACAGTCAGCAGTGAAAACATCAAAATATTGACATAAAAATTAGGTTTCAGCATGAACATCCTAGTTGGGGTAAACAGAGCTGGTTTCCATCTGTGTTGTACCTCTATGCTGTCCCAGTAAACAGGCTAAGCAAAACCAAAATTGGGAGGCCAAAAAAGACTTCTCTAATTCAGTAGCTTTATAACATTTCTCTGCCATTACCGCAGGCTCTGGTCTGAAGGAATGCAGCTGATCTCCTGCACATTCCTGTGTAAGAGGTTTATATTCTCGATCCACATAATTGCAGATCCCCTGGCTACCCCTCCTACAGTCGTAACAAAATTTCTTCTATGTGTGATCCCTTTGCATAATCCATCTTAACTGTAAAGATCAGTACTTTAGTAAGAGCACGGAAATTCAGAGGGGGAATGTAGATTCTCTGTGTGAATTAGAACACCCCTTACCACTACATTACTCTACAACAGACACAGTTGTAAGCACATGTGTGCATAGGCATGTGTGCATCTGTGTGTGTGAGTATACTTTATGTATGTATTAAGGCAACTTCTGAGAAAACTAATGGACCCATAAAAGGGTACCTTTATGACTCCTTACAGCAGCCCCAGACCATCCTACGTGGAAAAGCTTTTGCATGTAGTGCGAAGAACCCAAATGCTACGAGTCAATAGATGTGCTTTTATTTGCACAGCCTCTGTTCTGACTCCTTGTGTGGATTCATCGTTAACTGTGTGCGCAGTCTATAATTACATGATGGCTCAGTATTTTTTTCCACAGGATCCCTGCCTCATTTAGTGCATGGGCTGGATGAGAACTAACAGAAAGAGCAGTTGTTCAGCCCTGCTCGTTCAGTTTCTGGCCACTCCTTCATTTAGTGCAAATCTTCCTGAGCTTATGCTACACCCAGAATTATTAGTTTCTCATAGCATTCATCACAAGGATATCTCATATTCCCTTGAATAGGAATGGATTTATCTTGTGAGAGAGGAAAACATTTTATCCCCATTTTAATGTATGAAAGGAAGGCACAAACAGAGAACAATTTGTGGCACATATCCATAAATCCTGGATATAAAACCAAACCGCTAAAGCTAAATTATTTTTTTTTTATACTTTCCTAGATTAGGACTCTCACTATTTTATCTTCCTCTTCTTTTACTCTGCTTATGGTTAAATACAAAGAAAAGAGAGACAACATCTTGTGTTTAAAAAGTATTAGCATGCAGATTTTATATTGTAAACAGACTACAGAATCACAGAATTTCCAAATGCTTCTTGAACTGTGGCAGACTTGGTGCTGTGATCACTTCCCTGGGGAGCCTGTTCCAGTGCTAAATCAGTCTCTGGGTGAAGAACCTTTTTCTAAAGTTTAAATCTCCCCTGACTCATCTTCAGCCCATTCTCTCAGGTCCTGTCACCCCACAGAAGAGATCAGTGCCTGCCCCTCTGCTTCCCCTCATGAGGAAGTTGTAACTGCAATGAGGTCTCCCCTCAGTCTCCTCTTCTCCAGGCTGAACAGGCCAAGTGACCTCAGCAACTTCTCACACAGTTTCCCCTCCAGACACTTGACCACCCTCATGTCCCTCCTTTGGACATTCTCTAACAGCTGAATGTCTTACACTGTGACACCCCAAACTGCCGCCAGCACTCGAGGTGAGGC
>QWTY01027067.1:0-22748 GCA_008033365.1 Pseudorectes ferrugineus
CCAGCTATGGTGTCATGAGAGCCGAGTAGAGCGGGACAATCCCCTCCCTCGACCTGCTGGCCACACGGCTCTGGATGCAGCCCAGGATACGATTGGCTTTCTGGGCTGTGAGTGCCCATGGCTGGGTCATGTCCAGCTGCTCCATCGTTATGGACCAAGAAAGATTCAGGAGGCAGATAATTCTGATTTTGACCTTCTCACTAGAATGTGTTAAACGCAAGGATTCTGTCCTGTTCCGTTCCCCTGTCCAGAGCTGCTGTAGAGGACAGAAACTCTTGTTGCAGTTTCTGTGGTTGTGTAGCCAAGCAATTCAATAGTGTAACCTAATACATCCTTAATAAGAGTTTACATCTCCTTGAGACCTATCCGAATTCAGACAGTGCAAATTAGGAGGGCAAATTGTGGCAAGTAGGCATCTAGTTGGGACAAGGGTGCATTTAACCTAGGATCTTCAAATACGCTATTGATATTTGTTTTAAACATTCAAATGCGATTACTTCATGTATTTAACTGGGAGCTCTCTTAAGATACTGCCTGACTTAAGATGATGAATAGTACTTAGTTGTCTGTGTTGTCTTTGGTATAGAGCTCATTACATCAGTGAACAAGATGAATCTTACCAAAAATTTGAAGATCCTGAGGTGAGAAGTTAGCAAACAGCAAAATCGCATTCCCAGACGTCAGCATAGCTTCTCCTCTCTACTTATTGCAAATGCTGTAGTAAACCTTCCGTGTAGGTCTAGTGCTTCTGTTCTTGACTTTGACAGATAAAAGCTTCGTACCTCCCTTCTTACTCACAGATTCCCAAGTCCTTGAGCAGAGGACAGAAAGCAAGTTCTTGTTCTGCACCATGCTGTTATTTTGTTGTGTTTTTACTTGAGCTAATTTAGCCAAAATCTTACTTTTCTCTCATTAGCCGGAAATGTAAAATGTAAACTACATGTATTCATCTTCTGGTGATGAAGTTTCTCTATTTTGTAAGAACAGTTTATGGATTTTAAGGAATTACTTTATTTTAATAGAATACCATATTTTTAATAAAATATGTTTTATTATATTACTTATTAGTGGAACACAGCCACCTCATATACAGAGAGGTAACTGGCATTATGTTTAGACAGCTTTTTTTACAAGTTGTAATAAAGTCCTAAAGTCTTACGGGTTTCCGATCAAACTTTTTGTGATGCTGTTTTTGTTTTTCCAGCTAAGTTCTTATAAATACTCAGTTTAATTATTTGGTTTTGTAACAGTCAAAAATTCCAAGTAGGAACTTTACTACAGTAATTGACAGACAAGGCTTAATTTTTAAAATGGAACATTTCAGGTATCATTGCTGTTGGAAATGCAGGTTCCTGAAGATCTGATGCAAGCTTGAGTATACTAAACATAAAATTATTTTAATTATTAATTAATTATATTCATTCTGCCATTTCTGTAACTTTGTATATGCCCTCTTAAATTTTTCATATAAAAATGAAAATAGTAAAATATTTGTGAAGACTTTGAAGGTTAATGGTACTGTCAGTGCTTGACTTCTGTGTGATTCTGTTAATATAAAGAAAGTTTTCAATACTTATATATTCCAGTTATGCTTGGAACATGCACGTAGTATTAAATATAAAATAATTGGTTTGTTTAGGCCTACAGAGAAATTAAAACATTTCTCTGTAAGTGTTAATTCAAGCAGTCCTAGTTAAAATTCTAGGCATGTTTGTACATAAACATGAGGTGTTAGAGTTCCACATGGGACAGTCCAGCACTGTGACCAGATTGTTTTAGATATGGCAAACAAGAAGCAAAAAATCCAAAACAGCCCAAAACAAGCTACTGTGAAAAAATTTAAATCCATACCATTCAAAACCATTGTAGTGAGGAAGACAGGGAGAATCAGGATCAAGCCAGGTATCTTCTGGCCATGTAGTCACCATCAGCCATCACTTTAACAGGGGCTGTTTCAGTCAACCCTGGGAAATGATCTCTGTGCAGGTGGCCATTGACTGTGATCTGAGGCTGCAGTTTTCATTCTAAGAACTAATTTTGATTTTTCTAGCTGTGCACATCACCTTTTATATACGTTATCTTTTGAAAGTGTTTTTCTGTCATTTTGTTCTTGCATATTTCCTCTGCTGAATTCTTCATGGCTGCTCAAAAGTGGCTAACAACCAGCAGAAGCTTGATTTCCCCTTTCCTTATTTCATCTTATTAAAAGCTTTCCATTTTTCATATTCATCCCAAATTATCACTGAGTCGAGTGCAGTGTTCTTCTGTCTGTAAAAATTTGTTTATTGTTAGATTTTTATGTACTCTGTTAGGCACAGGTAGTGCTGGTCTGGCTAACTCAGGAAGATGGTGTATTTGCATCTCCTTTTATTAACTGAAGGATGAAAGCTTAAAACAGCCTGTTGATTCACTATTCTTGCTGATTGACCATCTCAACTATTGTCCTTGTGTTTAGTTCAACTTTCATTTTTTAATAGTTGCTGTCAGTCACTCCTTGTGTTCATCACTGACCTTCTGTGTTGGGTTTGCATGGCAAGGTACCAGGAGGGTGCGAAGGTGACTTCTGTGAGAAGCAGCTAGAAGCTTCTCTTGTGTCCAACAGAGCCAATGCCAGCTGGCTCCAAGATGGACCCGCCATCAGCTGAGCCCATCAGTGATGGTGGTAGTGCCACTGGGATATTGCATTTAGGAACAGGGGAAAGATTCTGCACCGCAGCAATTGCAGGAGAAGAATGAAACTATGTGAGAGTAGCAGCGCTGCAGACACCAAGGTCAGTGCAGGAGGAGAGGGAAGGAAGTGCGCCAGGCACTGGAGCCAAGGTTCCCATGCAGCCTGTGGTGATGATCATGGTAAAGCAGCTGTGCCCCTGCAGCCCATGGAGGACCCTACACTGGGGCAGGTGGATGTGACTGAAGGAGTCTGTGAGCCTGCAGGAAGTCTGCACTGGAGCAGGTTTCCTGGCAGGACCTGTGGCACCATGAGTGAAGAGCCCATGCGGGAGCAGGTTTGCTGGCAGGACTTGTGACCCTGTGGGGGACCCACTACAGAGCAGCTTGTTCTGGAAGGATGGCACGGTGTGGAAGAGAGCCATGCTGGAGCTGTTTGTGAAGAACTGTAGCCCCTGAGAAGGATTCACATTGGAGAAGTTTGGAGGACTGTCTCCTGTGGGAGGGACCCCACACTGCAGCAGGGAAAGAGTGAGAGGAGTCCTCCGCCTGAGGAGGGAGAACTAACCGTAACCCTGAGGAGAAATAAAGAAGCAGCAGAGACAACGTGTTTAACTGACTGCACCTTCATTCCATGTCCCCTTGTGCTACCTGGGAGAGAGGAGGTAGAAAAAAATTGGGAGTGAAGTTAGGCCCAGGAAGAAGGGAGAGCTGGGGGGGAAGGTATTTTTAAGATTTGGCTTTATTTCTCATTATCTTACTCTGACTTGATTGGTAATAAATTGATATTCCCCAAGTCAAGCCTGGTTTGCCTGTGATGGTAATTGGTGAGTGATGCCTCTCTGTCCCTTGCTTGACCCAGGAACTTTTGGTTGTATTTTCTCTCCCCTGTCCAGCTGAGAGTAGAGATAGACCATCTTTGGTGGGCACCTGGCATCCAGCCAAGGTCAGCTCACCACAGCTTCCTGTACACATAGCCCATGTCTACCTCTCTAGAGCCTTTTCCCATTGTAGCAGGTCACTGATTAGTCATATCATGAAGTGTTTGGATTCTTTACATTTTCATATTCAATATGAAGGCTTTTATGTAAGTTTTTAAATTACTTTCCAATAATTCCAACATCTTATATTGTAGGTCATGCAGGAGTGTCTGCCAGCATGATGAAGAAAAGAACTTCCCACAAGTAAGTTGTTACTATATTTACTAAAGAACAGCTCTCAGTAACTGGAAGTACTGTTCTGGAAATATATCTGTATTGTTCCACTCACTTTGTTCTTAAAAGTTGTGGAATAATATTCAGTCTGTATATGTGTGTAGAGTCAGACTTCTAATTCTTTCAGAAGGGTGGTAGGAAAGAAAGCCCCACAGATAAAGTTTTAAACATTGTTTTGACAGTTAACATTATATCTTTCTTGCATACAATTTTGAAATTCTTTCTGGAATCTGTTGAGAAGGATTTTCAAGCCTGAAGTTAGCCACATCTACTGTAGGATGTCTGTTCTCTGGCACAGAGCTCATGCAGTCACCAGGTCAAAAAACCTGCAAATCATGCTTAGTAAAAAGACAGTTGGGAAGGAATCTTACATATACCTAATCATGTATGCACTATAACTGTAGTGGTGGAAAAGATTTTTCATTTTTTAAAAATAAAGAATGTATTGAAATACTTCTGTAAGGAAGCTGCTATTAGTATGTGCAGGAAGGATACCTGCTTTTGCTACACTTTCATGGCATGTATTTTTCCATCTACAACATTTTAAATAGTAGCGGCTGAACACTGGTGAGTAGCTGTGTGAAAGTAGATGTAACCTTCTTGATATAATTGGTCTTAGTGTCATACAGCAAGATGCTATATCCGGTGAGAGAAATCTAAGCTGGGTAAGTGGGAAACTTAAAATGTTTCTAGCTGTAAGTGTAAAGTCATACAGTGTGCATCAATCACAAGCAATTTGTTTGGCAGGTATATTTTCCACAATTAATGTAGTTAATCACTGTTAACAGTATTAACTGTTTCCCAGAGACAACAGCTGATGTAAAACTACTCTGATGCCTTCCACCAGCTCATCATTATCCATTCTTGTCTATCTTCATAGAAGGCAAAGAGAAACATTTATTTGTCTAGGGGCAGGTAGAGTTGGTTAAAATTTAATTTCTCTTGTTCTCTTTCAACCGCTCAGAGAAAGGAGTGTATGATGGGAAGACTATCAGAGGTGGGTTGCCTTTTGTACTTGAGGGTGGCTAGATTTGTCTTTATTGTTGTGTTAATATACACTTATTTAAATAACTAAATAGGCTGTAAATTTATTAGCATAAAGGCTTTTGTGGGACATAAGAAGTTTTGATCCTAAGTGACATCATTTTGAGGTATTTAACTTAAGCATTCAGCTTAGTTTTATGTTAATTTAGCCTAGTTCAATTGTTTATTATTTAGTTAAGGTTTTTTTGTACCAAGCCAAGATGACTTCTTGTGTGCTGCTTACTGACTTGTCTGAGAATGAGGTAGAGTAGTAGAATATTGTTTATATTTATAGTTTACTGTAAATGACTAGGATATGAATATGATGTAATACTATGTGCTGATACTACTCTGAGCCAACACAATAGACCATGAGTTAGTAATGTATACTTTGTCACTGATTTAGCCGTTTATTTAGTTACCTCCTCAATTAAGGAAAAAGAAGCAGCCTGCTGGCACTCAAAGGCTATTGAGGAGATTTTAAACAAGCTTCAGAAGGTTTGCGGCAGAGGAAGGAACAAGGCATGACTCAATAATTGAGGATGTGATAGAATGAGCAGTGTGGATGAGCCTTCTGAACTCTTTAAATGGTAGTTAACTGTTGAGCCCCTTGGAGATGGTTCCCGTGGTTATAGGACAGTTCTTCCAAGTGCTCTGTCAGTGGGTGGTGGTCTCTGCCAATATGAAGCTGACCTCACTGGCATCGGATCAGTCAGTAAACTCACAGATGTCGTTCTTTCCACCCTTAGTGGATAAGGAAAGTACAAGAACTAGCACAAGTATGAAACAATCCTTTCTTCATAGGCTCTCCAGATTTCTTGTAGTCGGCAATTCAGAGACTTTGAGGCGTAGGTTATACCTGCAATTTAACTGCAAGTGAACTTAAATATTTTGAAATTTTGATACCACTTTAAGGTAACATACTCTTGGCTTCTACAACATCTAGAGCTGAAATTCACAACTGAATGATTTTTTTTTTACTTTTGAGGGAGTACAGAAAGTACTTTAAAACTTCTGTCTTAATTAACGTGCCTCATAGTCTGAAATTTATGAAAAGTAGCTAATAACAATTCTCCGATCACCATTCTGTTATTAGTGATAGACATTAATAAGATCACAGTTGTATTAAGTTTTGTGTCCTATTTTTAATAACTTTTCTGTTTTGTACCATGAAAGATTTGAAAGCATACTGACTACTGCTGCTGTACTGCTTCTATAATGTTTTATAGTTTTCATTCCAGTTTTTCACAGTTGTGTGTGTTTTGCGTATCTGAGAGATGTGGTTTTCTTTCATCCTTTTGGGTTTTTTTTTTCCATGTGGTGTTTTTCTGAGATGGCATGGTCGGGATAAAAAACAATCAACAACCAAACTTAAATGGATAACTTTATAGGTTACTGGGCATTGCCATTTCCATTTTTCTAAAAGCTAGTTTAAGCACAACCTTCTGGTAATGGCTGATTTTTCTGCTACCAGTCCTCTGCAGTTCTGCACTATGTTGGTTTCCCTGGTAGCAGTTGCCAAATTAAAGTTTGTGCAAGGACCGTATAAACACAGCTTTAAAATCTGGGCAGATTTCCTTCTGACTGTGTAGTCTTTAGAATGTTTCCAAAGTATCTGGTTCTGATAATGAAACCTTTTCACATTAGGTTTTACTAACAGCTTACAGCTTGCAAGATAAAGAAGAGGATCAGAAACTTTAGGGAATCGAAGGGCCCTTTACAATGAGGATGTGTCTGATGTGTCAAGAACTATTTCCAGGACTTGCTATTTTCTGTTTTTCCTGGTTTCATGTCTTACGTGTCTAATTGTTTTCAAATATTCGAGAGCAAATCTCTGTGGAAATTTTAAAGATTATTGTAATAAAAGAGAAGGAAAAAATTGTATTGGACCTTCTGTATAAAGCGTCATAGAAGGTTATTTGTGTAACTTGATTTATCACAAAAATGCCACACTACTGAGGAAAGGAGAGTTGGTTACTTGGTTGTCTTACGTGGAAGTACATTCATAACTTACTTATTGATAGTTAGAAACTTTTGCTTTCTTACCACATGTTCAGATGCAAGAAGTAAGTTTTCCCTGGTAATATACTAGTTTGAATATCTCATTTCTTAACACTATGAACCACTTCAAATGAGAAGTGAGCTTCTGTTTAGTAATGCAACCTTCAAAAAAAATTTGAACTGCAAGTACACCTAGCATGTACTTGACTTGTAATTAAATTTCTAACGCTCTTTGCTCTATGAGGCATTTTAAACATAGTTACCTGTTTGAACTCAGTTATGTTGTCTTCTTCCATCTTTTTTAAGAATGTGTGTGAAGCTTACCGCCTTATTGTTCCAAATTAAATATTAAAGTGGATTATGCTTTGTAGGCAGAAACTAAAGTTGACTGTGAGGTTGAATATCGACAGCATTATAATCTTTTTCAAAGATGAAATGATGAGCAACGTAAACTGCTTAAACTAGACAAAGCCATGTCAGTTTTAACTTCTTTTGTCTCTAGTTGTTTTTATTCCCTTCAGAATGAAGCAGTGTTTCATTAGAACTAAATAAATGAATTGAATACCAAACAAACTCAATTTTATTGTTCTGAGAACCAGATCTCTGATCTTATTTTGTAATAGTAAGCTCTTACTGATACTTACTACAATTAGAAATACATATATATACTTGAGCAGAACTAGAATTTGAAAATGCATTCTAGTTTTTGCATAAAATTAGAACCAGCTTTGTGGGAGGGTCTCTCTTTATAGGAACTCCAACCTGTTCTAGTTATCTGTGCTGTCAAAGTTAGGAAGACAAAACTGCAGTCTGATCTTTGAAAACCTCAAATGATAGCAAAAGTGAAATTTGAAAACACCCTTGCTAAGATCTTCATGGTGAATTAAAGTCTGGAGGTGGGACAAGTACTGAAGTAATTGTATATCTTGTTTTTAATAGTTATGATTACAGTTATGATACAGCATTAAACATTCCAATGTCATACTGTGAGTGTATTATTCTGAAATACTGCTTCCGAGATTTCAGTGGTATGATTGTTATCTGTATTTTTTGGATCATATAGGGACTTCTGTGAGAGCATTCATCGTTCTTGGAGACCTTTTTCTTTGATCACTATCTCTAATCTAAGGAAGAATATTGCCTTCTGCAACTGATCATCTTTTAGATACTGCTTTTAAGCTAGTTGTGTGCATGTATTACTGCCATTGAAATGATGTGTGCTACAAGTAGTAGCCAAAAAAATTATTTTACAACTAGTTGACTTCCAGGAGAATTTTGTATATTGTAATAATGTCCCTTAGTTTCTTCCATTTGTATTCAAAGTTATCAATTTGTGTTTTTAATGGCTGAGTAAAACAAAACTTGTATAACACTTCCAGTGATTTGAAACTGTTAAATAGCTTACATTACAGTTCATCAAAATAGCAACTGTTACTCACCAGAGGGAATTTCCATGCCAATTCCATGAAAATATCAGAAGCACAAAAAAGTTATATAATCTGTTTTCTACGTAAAGGAGTATCCCTTCTGTGGCCATTTACATTACAAGCAATTTTTCATTTTCCATACTAAATACAGGAGTGTTGTTGCTGCCATGTGTCTTTAAAACTACTTGGAGTCAAAATTACCTGTAAATGAAGGAGCCTAAATTTCTTTAGGTGGAAACAGGTTTGTTTTAGGGAAAACAAGCATTTTGAAAGAATTTCAGTCAGCCACATAATGCTTCCACTGACTTCTTCCTCTTGGGAAAGAGTTATTTACTGTTCTGCAGAGAGCAACAAGGTAGTAAAGTTGTCATTCTGCCAGGTAACCTTGTGCTTTGAGATTTGATCAGGTGAGTTTTACTTTTGACATTCAGTGTAGTAAGGGGTAGAATAGTTATTTTGGCTTAAGCAAACTAGTTTTAGAATTTGCTGCTAGGAAACTGACCTTATACAGCACATCAAAAATGTATCACTACTCTTAATTGTAGGGTTTTTTTTTTTCCAGTAAAGTATGATAAGCTTTATGCCCTAATTTGAATAAGGTGTGCTAAGCTATAAAATATATTGTCATGTAAAAGCATACAACTATTTTCTGAAGTAGAATTTTGAATATGTATGTACTTGTTTAATATTAATGTTTGTATCTGTGTACAGAAAACATAGAAACAATGTGGGACCAAGCAAACCTATTTCTCAGCCACGAAGAAATATTGTAGGCTGCAGGATACAGCACGGATGGAAAGAAGGGAGTGGACCTGTAACACAATGGAAGGGCACAGTTCTTGATCAAGTTCCTGTAAATCCCTCGCTCTATCTCATAAAGTATGATGGATTTGATTGTGTGTATGGACTAGAACTTCACAAAGATGAAAGAGTTTCAGCACTTGAAGTTCTTCCAGACAGAGTTGGTAAGTGTTAAGGGTTTTTCTCCTAAATAAATATACATATTGGCTGACATTTATCACTAAATGTTTTCCACTAATCCTTCCAGACTTCCCCCAAGATAACATGACCACGTAAATGTTACTGTTCAATTTCATTTTTTGTCTCATGGCAGGTAATCTAAATGCTTTAAATTTTTTTTTCTATTCCACAAAGATTTGATGATGCTAGCAAGTGCAGTTGCTGTCTTCTGTCTTTAAGTAGTTTGCAGTACATTCTGTAGTTTCTAGATTAACATTGATATTTCTGTTAAAAGTTCAACTCTGAGCCATCTAGCCTATGTTGTCTATTTTGTGTGTCTAACAGTAATAAGGTCACATTTTTTCTCATACTACCCCCATGTACTTATAATGGCAGGAAGATATTTTCTAAGTGAATTAACCTGATTAGTAATAATGCTTTCTCTTTTTCAAAATTAGCACTGGATTGTTGAACTGCAAGTTTTTCAATCCACCAAGTTCGATATCTACTCAAGTAAACACTAGTTTGTAAACAGAAAAAGCTGTTGCTTCTTTTAACTGCAAAGGAATTGGTAGCAGTCTGTAGGGTGGCATTAGGAGGAACCAAACCCCAAAATTGAATTAATAACATCATCATTGAACTGTTCCGAGCTAGGCCTTTTGTTTCTCCTGTCTGCCTCTCCCTGTCCAGTGTTTAGTTAAAGTTCAGAGTCTCTGCTGCTATGGCCTCGACTGATCTCATTAGCTTGCATTATGATTGTTTAATCACAGGGAGTACAATAATTCATTGTTATTTTAACAATGTTCTGTAGTTCTGCACCAGTAAACTCTCTGGAATGGACAGTATTTGTTTTGTGTATGAATATACTAACTGCCGATCAGATTTGTGCATTGATCAGCATAAAAATTATTTTCTACAAAGATACATATCTGTGCTTTTGAATGAATTTATGAAATGCTGTCATTTCAGCTTCGTCTCGAATTAGTGATGCCCACCTGGCAGACACAATGATTGGTAAAGCTGTGGAACATATGTTTGAGACAGAGGATGGCTCAAAAGATGAATGGAGGGGGATGGTTTTGGCTCGAGCTCCTATTATGAACACATGGTTTTATATTACCTACGAGAAAGATCCTGTCTTGTACATGTACCAGCTCTTAGATGATTATAAAGAAGGTGACCTTCGCATTATGCCTGATTCAAGTAAGTAGGCTAGTTACTGTTTTCTTCTGGCAGCTTTTTTTATTAAACATCTATCTGTGGTTTATTTATGGACAGGAGAGCTGACAAACAAGCATCATGTTCATTTTTCCCCTTAATTTTTTTTTTTTAAAGTATCACAGCTAACAAACTTAGTAGTACAACAAAGAACATCTGTGTTAACTGCTGAAATATTTAACTTTTCTTAGCAGTGACATATGCAGGGAAATACTTCTTCATAATTATTCTTAATTCTGCTGAAAATATGGGTGTACTACTGTGGAAGACTTTATGTTTGGGTTTTTTAGTGGAAACTGACAAACCAGAAGTCTTGCACTGTTGTTTTCCTATAGATGTATCACATCTTGTGGAGTTGGCTCTTGATTTGTGTCTCTGAAGCAGTTTTTGTGGGAATGAATAATATTTTGGGTCCAACTAATATAGTAAGAAAATTTCACTGAGCTATGTGTCTTCAGTGTGAAAAACTTCTTCAGTAGTTTCTTGTGGGAAAGAAGTACTCATTTTTTGAAAATGATTTTCTCTCACATTTTGTAACACTAGCAAGAAAGAGATTTCAGCATATAAGGGATATTTTTCCTCCCTTTTTGAATGGGAAATCTTCTTCTTCAGGACTTCTGTTAATTTAGAAGGATTTTCACAGAATCAGTATTGTTCTAGAGGTTTAGATAGTCAGTAGAAAAAAAGATGGGGGAAGCTTATAAAGAATACTTTAGGTTTACTTCTCTTGTGTAACAAAACATCCTTTCTCACAGAAGCCATCTGGGATGTAAAGAAAATTAATTGTAACTAAGACATATGCAAAGCATTATGTAGTCAACTACTACAGTTATCCAGTTAATAATTTGTTGAGTTTGGTTAGTCTTCTTTCAGAGGCACCACTGGTAACGATCTACTGGCAGAATAAAAAAGTGGCACTTATTTGCATAACCTCTGTGTTAATGATCTGTGTTTAGATTACCCTCTCCTCCCCACCTAGCATAAAGCAACATCTCTGATGCTTTTAAAGAGTGAACCACAGATATTAATAGCAAAAAAGTGACCTTTCTCTTCTTAAAGAAATCAAGCAAGCTCTTTCAGATTTGAATGTTAAAATAACTTGTTCTTTGTCTTAGTCCTTAAAAAGGACTAGGAATATATTTTAAGTCTGCTTTGCTTTCTTTCACCTTGAGGGTAGGGAAAGCTTATATGCTTTCTTTCCATTTAAATACTAATTGCTTTTAGTGCACTTTACCCTCTCACCACAAGATTATTGACTGCTTACTAATTTTCTAAACACTTCTAAGTATTTGCTTCCTTCCCCGAATGTGAATGCTTTCCAGTTATTTTGAATCATCTTGAGTCAACAAGTGGATGTTAGTATTTTGGAGTAGTATTTTTCAAACCAGATTTTAGAATATCCGCAAGTACTTCTGTAAATTTGGTGGAACTTGCGATAAGATTATAAATAAAATTTCTAGAGTACTGTCTCTTCTCAAATACAGGTTCTGAACGTGCAAGGAGACCAAACAATAGATAATTTGTTTTAACCTTTTTTCTTTTTGTAAGGGGAAAATGTATTGCTGGATCTGATACTAAAACTTTGCCTACACTTCTAAGTGAAAATGTAGGAGTTAAACTTGCATCTTTGCCAAGAAAGACTCTTCATGTAAAACTGATACTAAGAGGATAACAACTATGTGTGACAATGCATTTATAGAGGAACTGAAACATAAAAAAGAAACTTCTTATGTGTGTGGAAGAATTTTTAAGTGTAAATGCAAGCCAATCTATTCATTTTCTGTTGGTTTTTTTTTCTCCTTTGAGAGTTCTTTCACAGCTCTCAAAACTGAAAATAAAATGGATTGAATCTGTAAGGGATTCTTAATGCAAACTTGGAACAAAGTTATTAATTTAAAAGCTTATGATTTCCAGAATAAAAGCCACATCAGATCTTACAATTGCTTTAGAAAGTTTTTCAGTGGAATACAAACTACAAGTTTATCTGAAATAGGAACCAAAGAAGAGGAGCTGAGAAAGAAGATGTGGTTAGCTTCCAGTTCTCCGTACAGTACTTTTTACCCTTTATTATGCTTGTTCTGTGATTGGCTAGTAGCCGATCACTTGCCATGTTACAATCACACCTTTCATTATCCAGATTTAGCGTAGGGATTGTCTCGTTAGGTTTTGCCAGAGAGGAAAATAATACAATCAGACTTTACCAACAGCATTATTCAAATATGGAGTCAAAAGTCCCTTTTAATAAGGAGTTTACACCTACTACCATTTCAGAAAAGATGCTTTTGTTGCAGTCACATGCACACACTGAACCTTTGAATAATGTGTGTGGGAAGAGGGAAGTTAAGTTAGGCTAGCTTTCTGCTAAGGAGGTCCAATGCCTTTTTCTACTCATGTCTTAAATTCAGTTATCTACAGACATTTTCTACAACTTGTGCATAACTCTTCCTGTCACAGATTTACTTCTGTTACCAATCAAAGTGCTATTTTTGTCTTAATAAAACTGAAGACAGTATTGCTTGAAAATTTTTCTGCAACTACTTTCTAGAAGCATGGCAATTGTTAGGTGCTTGTCTGAACTAAATTAATTAATCTGTTTACAACTTTTAATTGTTTTGTATGAGTTTTAAAGAAGACTCTGCAGTTGTCTTCCATATTGCAAAATTTCATTAATGTCTACTAAAGCACACTGGGTTTATGTTACAGATGATTCACCTCCTGCGGAACGGGAACCAGGTGAAGTTGTGGACAGCCTGGTAGGCAAACAAGTGGAATATGCCAAAGAAGATGGCTCGAAAAGGACTGGCATGGTCATTCATCAAGTTGAAGCCAAACCATCTGTCTATTTCATCAAGTTTGATGATGATTTCCATATTTATGTCTACGATTTGGTGAAGACATCCTAGACGTCATCATGAACTTTTGCCAAATTTGTGGAACTATTAAATGTAAAATTTGTAGACACAAAGACTTGACTGCTTTCCAGTTTAACGAAAGCTTAAATGTCCCTGCGAACCCACAATCTCTGCCAGCAAAACTGTTTTGTTCTGAGTAATACAAACATGACACATTTTGTGTAAGAGAACTCCTTTTCTTGAAGGAAGTCAATATGTTAGGGCAGGAGGGAGTTAAAAGCAAAGAACAGCTGCAAATTCAAGCTGTGTAAAGTTGATCTAGTATTGTAATCATTAATCTAAATTTTTTCATAGATTTTGACTTTTTCTTCAATCTTGCACTCACTTGTTCAACTGCCACATGCAAGTGTAGTTTGATATTTTGATATGCCTTCTTTTGTAACATTAAATTTAATTTCTTGGATACTGGCAGTCCTTGTTTCCAGGGTTGGGACAGAGGTGACTTTTCTGAAAGGTTTAAACAGTTTGTGTAGCATTGAGGAGTGCCTAACCCAAGTAACATCAATCTGCTGTGTTTCTACACTTTATTTCAAATTTAGCTTTCTAAGAACTTGCAGTGTGTGGAAATGCTTGCGCATTTTTTAGTAGTCACAGGGCAGTAGGATATCAAGTGTTTGGATTACGCACCTTTCAGTGAAGAGGCTTTAAACTATAAAATTACATTTAATCTGTATAACCACTTAATTAGAATATGCAGGTTAATGGCCCATATTTACAAGTTGTAGGAACCAGTAAAATACATGCAACAAGGCTGCCTTCAATCCTATATGTTGTACTTCTTTCTTTGTTTGTTACACACATTTCTTAGCAAAACCCAAGTGCTTGGTGCCACAACTTTAACAGTATATATGCTACTTCAGAAGACTTTAGACTACATATTGGCATCAGTAGTCTCTCATTTAATATCAAAACCTAGCAACCTGAATGTTTGTGTGTGGACTTAGAAGCCTAACGGTAGTTAATATTTTACGTGGTAAATACAATCTCATGCCAGGGGAGTGGGAGGGGGTGTCCTTTTACATTGAAGATACAACTTTAGAGAAGGAGAAGCATTTGTTGCCTTCTGCTCAGTCTGTTGCATTCCTTTGTGCTGGTTTGCTTTTAATCATTTTGGTTCAAGAAGGCATCTTCCCAGTTCATTGTTTTTCTGGCTTTTCCACATAAGGAGTGTCTGGACAAATCTACGGTTTAAACCTGTTGTTGCCTTTTGTGGTGTACGTTGTACTTGCTTTGAGGTATGCTGTTAACATGAGTTTCATTCTATGAACACTAGAGTTCTGCATGCCAGTGGTGTACTATCTAATGGAAGCTATAGGCAGTCTCAGTGGTTCAGTCATCTGCATTAGATTGTGGATGTAAATAGCAGCCCACAACTGCAAAACCTTTTCATGGTTATAATCTTGCAAGATAGTTGTAAATGAAAATTAGGGTTTCTTAAGTGTGGCAGCTTTTAAAAATAACAGAATTGGAACAACAATCCAGCACAGCAACAAGGGTGTCATGTTACATTAAGGCAGAGCTCCACAAGTTTCAAAGAACTGCTTCACAGAAGTACAGAATGTGAAGGCAGTTAACACTGTTGATGGAAGGAACAAATACCCTGATATCCAACCGTGTGCCATTAGTGGAAGAATGCAGGAGAGGTGCTGTTAATCAGAGGACAGAGGTGCAGATGACCTCTGTTGTGGGTATTCTTGATATTGAAGACTCAGTGGTTTAAGCCCCTTTCTGTCCATTTTTTTGCCTGATTTCATATTTTAGCCTTAAGGCTTGTGCCTCATTATGCTGTTGAATGGTAATAAATACTCTCCGTATAAATATGATACCTTAATTCTTTGTCCATTGCTACTATATTGCATTATGTCCAGTATTTCATCATGGGCAACCAAAGGCAGGCTATTGTCTTTCAGTGAATTGCTTCTCAATGCAGTCCTTATGCAGTAAGTACCCGAGTCGTAAATGTTTCTTGTGTTTGAACAAAGTGAGCAGATTTGCAACACAGTGTTTTCATCCTGCAGATCTGTTGTGTTTTCTATTGACTCTTAAGAGTCCTGCATGTAAATCTCAAAGCTGAGCCTGGCTCCATGAGCCCAAGTCGATATTTGTGGCACAGGAATGAGTGAGTGTATTAATTATACACGAGATACATGAATAACCTAGTACACTGAACTTGGGGCTATATAGCTGAGGAATAAGAGGTTTGTTTTGAAATATCTGAGGATTAGGTCTACTGGAACACTTTTAGCATTAGGCTTGCGTTTGTGGGTTTTCTGCAAGCCTATTGAATACACTATGTATTCTGACAATTAGAGTATAATCTACAAACTGTAAATTTCACGGTTGTTTTTCAATGTCCCCGTTGTCTGTTGTGTGGGTATTTTCTTTTCCCTTTTTTTCTTTTTTTTTTTTCTTTTTGATAGCTTAAACCACCGTTTTGAGGCTTGAGACTAATTCCACTCCCTGCCCATCTGCTTTGGGCTTTGTTTTAGGCTCATGTTTCAGATCTGCATGCAGTGCTTGCGTTACCCTGGTAACTAAATGTTGGTTCCTTGTTATAGGGGTTCAACATTACTTTCCAAAATCACATAGGGCTTGTGATGGCACAAGCCATGGATCTTTGTATAGAAGTTACTCACCTTTCACATTTACCTGCTGTAGTATTGTTGTATATTGTGTGTGTGCGTGTGTGTGATGTCAGGCTGCCATGTAAAACTTCTTAAAAGGGAAAAAAAAAAAAAAAACAACTTAAATGCAGACCATCCTTTTTTGCATGCTTAGAGGGTTAGAACATTCAATGTAACAAACTAAAGTTGCATGTTAAAATGTTTAGGTTTTTGTTTTGTTCTGTTTTTATTTTGTGTTCAGTTTTTTGTGAATTTGCTTATTGTGCTGTTTTAATGGTTGTTAGTAGGATTAAATGCACCGGTGAGACGAGCATAGTGCCAACGGAAGGTAATTTTCCAGTTGTATGTGTCATACAGCATTTGAAGGGACCATGTATTCTGTTAAAGAAAAAATAAAATTTCAGTTGAATAGCAGAACACTACATTCTTCTTCTTTCTTTTGAGTGCCAAACCCTAAACTATGTTGGAGTAGAGATGGGGAAAACCCTTTTTGTTGCAATAGGTAGAAGCATTCTTGAAATGGATTGTTTAAACATAGGGGCTTTATGTTCAGAGAGAATTTACTAGTTGCGTCAGGGAAAAGAATTATGGTAAAAACAGTTTCTGGTTCCTTGAAAATGCTGTGCTTTTTGTATTTTACATCATTAGTGCAATTTGGATGGTTCTTGGTATGTGTATAGTTCAGAGGTCTTCGTGTTCACATTTTTAAATTAGGTAGTGAATTCATCTTTAGAGCTTGGTTTCTTTATTTTTATTTTATTTTGAACAATGTAGACAGTTCCCTGTTCTCTGCATTTAGAAGTATAAACACTTTAAATCTGTTACTTAATTCTGTAAGTAATTTTTATAATTATGATGTAACTCTATCCTTAAAACATTTAAAATAAACCCTTTATGTGCAACTTATGCCTGTAAACTTTGTTCTCACGAGCAAAATGTAGTGATGTGATTTCAGGTTATGAAGAAGCAGTTTCTTCATTTTTCTGATTGAAAGGATTTATTATTTTAATGTTGAGCCATGTATGCTGGTATAATACTTGCCCTATGAAATACGTTTGCTTGCAAAGCCAAATCTTTATTCTTTTTTCCAAATAAGTTGTAAGTGCTGGTAAGATGGAACTTGGCTAAGGTTAAAGCATACTGTTAAGTTGTATTTAACTAAACACAGAAAACTCCCCTCCAGGGGCTGTGCAGGTCTGTGAAGCAGTCTCTATTTCCAGAGCACACAAAACGTCTCGGCAGTGGGGAACTGGAGAAGCATTTGGCATTGTTTTGGTGATACATTTATTTGCTTTGAATTAAAACAATTTAAAATTTAATGAAGTGTATTTTACTGGTGATAAAAAAGTTGATGCAAACTGGAGGTGATGAGCAGAGAAGATAACATCACCATGTTGTAGATTTTCTGAAGTCCTGTAAGTTGTTGTGAAGACTTTATGTGGTTAAATTACTAAAAGACTTCCCATGTTGAGCAGATTTTCTTTATTACTACCTCTTTTCTGATAATAAAGGGTGCATGGCACTTAAAGGACATGTTAGAGTGGTGGACTTTGTAGTGTTAGGTTAACAGTTGGACTCAATGATCCGAAGGATCTCTTCCAACCTAAATGGTTCTGTGATTCTAAAACATGGTTTTGGCACCAAGCTCATTTAGTTAAATACTGAAGAACATGGAGTATGCCAGCATGCATACCCATTCCTCTTCCCTTAGTTCAGCATCCAGTTCATTGTATCCTGTTGCCTCTGACACTTCTCCCAGTGAAGATTTTTGTTGTGTACATGTGATTAGGGAGCATCTAAGACTTCGCTGTAGCAGGAGTATCCCCTGCAAAAAGCGGATGTTTATCTCTCTGACCTGGCTGTTAAATTGTAGTTAAAAATAGATACACCAACATGTTGTGACTAGTGCGTGAACCTGGTTTGTATTACCGCTGATAAGCCAACCTCTGTTTGGTGGCATCTTTTCTGTATAGAGAAAAAGAGAAGCCGTATAAAAGCAAAGATATGTTTGTTGTCTACCACTGCATTAATGAACTCGCCCCTGAGAGTTGGTTACTTACAACCTCACTTACAAGCAGCTTAAACATCAGTGCTTTGTAGACAGTAATGTCCCTCAGATTTAAGAGGGTGGTAGGGGTCCTACTTGGAGCTATTGCTTTAATACTACTGTACTGTATTTTCACATCTGTCAGGTTCCTCCTTGTCCATATGAACAGGTTATATTTTCAGAAAAAAAAAAAAAAGCTGCTCTTTGCTCAATGAGTTACTTATTTTGACATAAACATTTTTTTTATATTCATGCTGTAAGCAGTGGAGCCATTGATGACTTCAGGGGACTCCATTGTTTTCTGGAAAGGATAAAGTTCAGTAAGGATATTTTGGAGGAGGCTGGGCTGCTGCAATTTAAGATCATTAAGGTCTAAAAGGAGAAGTAAGAATAGGTCAAGGAGATTATAGGTATGTTCTTTCATTCTCAAGCACTGGATAATAAAAGATCTGTACTGTTTTACACACTTAGAAGCATTTTTTTCAATCTAACTCTCATTTTTCTTTCTGTAAGTTCCTGCCTTAGCATGTTACATCATTTAACCTCTTTGCCGGTATTGATGCCATGATGATTTTTTGCCTTTTCTTTTATACCCCTTTTATATAGCTTTTATGTATTCTCAGTGCTTTTAGCCCACATACTTGTAATTCCTTAAGTCCAATAACTTAGTTTAGACCTAATATTCGGTTAAGCCAGGAGACCAAACATCCTGGAGCTCTCACAGTTGGAGGCCAGAAAGCTCTATGTTATCCTGAGAAACCAAGGTCTTCCCTAGAACATCCTGTAAACTAAGATAGGCCCATCCAGGGGGGGATTCCTCGGGATGGGGGGTTCATTCGAGCCTCTCATTGGGGAATCTTTGATAGATATGCTAATTTGCAAGGCCTATAAATTGTATACGCGATCTATCGTGTGTGTGTGCATTCCGGTGCGCTTTTTGGCGCATTCCACCTGGATGAAGTGGTGCACCTTTAAGGATCCTTAAATAAATACCAAGGTAAAAACCCTTTTTTCACTTAACTGTGTCTGGCTTTGAATTTTAAGACCAGGGAAAGGCAACAGTATCAGTATCTTACCATTTTAATTCTTTCAGGCTTTGCAGCCTGGGGAAGTGATAAAGCTACTAAGCATTTTTTTCAGGCTCTGCTCTTCCCACTACCTTGTGAGTTTCCTGATTTCTCTTTCAAACAGGGTGCAGAGCTTCATATGCACAATGTACACCTGTGTATGTACAACAGAAAGCAGCTGAGGCCTCAGCAGTGTAAGTAAGGTGGTGTCAACACTTACCTATTCTACTTAGATGTTCATTACAGATCTCTGCTCATTTTTCTTTGAAATCAGTTATGATTAGCTTAACTTGTATGCAGCATGTGTAAATGGTCTTGCAGCCTGACAGTTTAAAAACCTCTGTGTTTTGACACTGGTTCCATCCACCCCCATGCAATTAATCCTTAAATTTATTTATATTCAATGGAGTCTGACTTTTACAGGCCCTTTCTGAATATTTTGATGCCATTGTTCCTCAGGTCTATGGATTGATCTGTTCAAAGCTGACTTTAGTAATGAACATGGACACCTGCACGTTTACTTTGATTTGCATAATCTTGTTACTTCCTAAGGATGTTCCACCCAGATCTGACATGTGAGAGGCATATTTTTGTTAATAAAAAAAATCAACCCAACTTTATACTACTTTAAACACACATTCATGCTGATCAAAGTGAATCCCTGTAAATAGCCACTGAGGAGAGAGGACTTCTTTTTCTCTTTTCTTTAATGGAAGATTGCTCAGTGTCAGGACAGCATTCATCTGGGATTTGGGCTGCTGCATTTTAGTCCTGCTGCACTAACTAGCTACACATGGTGTATTCAGCTTTGAAATGGACTGGAGGATGACTGATTAAATTATCTTCTTAAAGACCTTTACCACAGGAACCATGTGGCACTTGGAACACTGGTTGTCATACTTTCCATAAAAGCTGTCATTAATTTATTTGATTTTGCAACACTGTTTACTAACTCGTAGCTATTTTTAGCTAGGCAGATGTCTAACTTAAACTTCCATTAATTTAATGAATTAAAAAACATACTAACCTTTTAAGCTGTAAGAACAAAATAAATCGACACTAACAGCAGAAGCACTAGAGAAGTTAAAGTGATTCAAAGGTAATGCTTAAAAGTGTTGAAAGAACAGCAGCAGCAATTTTTACAAGCAACTTTTTGTTGCCACACATTTCATTATGGCAAGTTGAAACTGTCTTTCTGGGAATCCTCAATATTCTCCAGCATTTTTCATTTCATTCAGGTTTATGCCTTAAAAGGATGTCATTCTGCCTGACGTGAAATTCTCCTCTGTTATTAGTGCAGCTCAGTGTATTGTCTACTCAAAAGCTGGCAGACAAAAAATAAAAAAGGGAGTTACAGTGCAGTTTTCTGAAAAAGCAAGGCAGAAAAGCTAACTACTCTGATTCAGAACTTCTGATGGTAGAGGGAAAAAAAATTCCAAACAATAAAGGACCCTTTATCTACTGCCTGGGAACTGAGAATAAGAGTTCATTCCAAAAGAACTGGAAGGAAGATTAAACAGGAGGATGCTCATAGTATATAAGAAATGCAATGTATCAAGTAGAAAATAAAATTATGATTAATTGCAATGGGTAGTGCTTTCTAGCACTGTAAATCCAAACATTATCCTGGCCTTTAACTTGATATTAGAAGACTAGCAGTGTACATAGGAGAAGATTCCTAGCATTTTGGCTTCCACAGATTTAGTTTAACACATGAAAATTGTCATATTTAAAATATGATCAAATTAGGCAGATAAATGGCCTAAAGTAACACCATGTTCTCCAAATTCTGAATTTTTAGTAAAACTAATACCACTCTTGGAGATTACAAAACTACAACTACCTAAAATTACTGCTAATTGTTACTATCTAATCATACTCCTCCAGATAATACAAAAGCATGAAATGGAGATCTGAATTGCTTCAAATTTTTAAAGAATACACTTGTGTTTGGAAGGAAGAAAATATTTGAAGAGTGCTAAAAGCGTCGCTGCAGAAAGTCTTTGATGCACTTCATGCTTTGTTTTGAGATGCTCCTCTGTGGAGAATAAACATTTTTTTGCACTCAGTGTAGGTTCAAGATTGCAAAGATAAGTGATGCTGATACCTACGTCCTTTTGAGTCAATTAATAAAAACCAGAAGTATACACTGTGCTGCCAAAGGCAGAAATTTGAATTCTTCAGACATCTGCTTTTCTGTAAACTACCTAATTATATCACTAAAAACCTTTTGGAAATAACGAATGCAATTTCAAAGTTTGATTTGGTTTTCTTACTGGGATTAGTCATTATTGTTGAATGGTCGAGTAAAGGTGCAGAGCAACCACCAGAGAAAATCATGCCATGGAGTGAAGAAGTGACCTGGCCAACCGACTGAAATCCCAAATTGCCTTTTGGGATGGTACTGAGACAGCAGGCTCCTGCAAGGTATGGCAGCAACTGAACCTGCTTTTTACTGGCCTTTGGACTAGGGCTGTAAGGGTATAAATAGTTCTGAAGCAGTAATCCTTTATTGACTGGACCACATTAAGGTTGGTCCTGTCCCATGCTCTAGTGCTCTCTTTGCACTGTGATTAACAACACATAAGGAAGGCTCTGTCTTGCTGCTCTGGTACTGGGGGAGTCCTCTCTGACCCCAAGTCTGTTACTTGTGTTTGAGATCCAGGGCCATCTCACAGGAAGAATTTGTGTCACAGCCAACTGGAGATGCAGCATGAAATGTGGTCTTACTGTGAACATGGAAGACTTATGCTTTGAGGCTTCTTTAATACTTTACTCTCTGTTTATGGAAACAACAGATCTAAACTTCTGGTGGTAGGTGAGATTGTAGAGCACTGAGGTCCTTGCATCCTGGACCTGACTTTCTGCATCTTTACCATGTCCTGTTTGCAGTGATCTGTTCCTGTGGCTTAGCCCCAGAACCATCCCTGGAACAGCCATTTGTCAGAGTTAGCAGCCTTACAACTTCTTGAATATGAAGATGATTGTGTTCAAATAATTTCTCTTCTGAATTTTTTCAACCATAGAAGAAGCTTTAGGATGAAGTTACTGGGATGCAAGAATTGAAAACGGGTATTGGGTGTACATGTCAAGTGTTAGCAGTAGAGAGGTTTTAGGGGCGGCCTCTGATTAAACAGATGGCGCTGCCCTTGTGTAGGACATACCCAGCCCCAGCAGTTCCACTGCAGGACACTGCTCATCACATCCGCCAAGCTACTAGTGTTGCCTCTGGAAAGCATATTAGAGAAAGGGTACAAAATGCTGCAAGACAGCTGTGAGAGAAAAGTGCGATTATGTGAGAGCAACAGCCCTGCAGACACCAAGGTCACGGCAAAAGAAGGGGCAGAAGGTGCTCCAGTCACTGGAACAAAGGTTCTCTGGCAGCCCTTGGTCCAGTCCATGGGGAGGCAGCTGTGCCCCTGCAGCACGTGGAGTCCCACTGAAGAGCAGAGATCCACACTGCAGTCACAGGAGGACCCTGTGCTGCAGCAGGTGGACATGCCCTGAAGGAAGCTGCAGTCTGTGGAAAGTCCGTCCTGAAGCTGACTCCAGGCAGTACCCATGGCACTGTGGAAAGAGCCCACACTG
>QWTY01027067.1:22877-49534 GCA_008033365.1 Pseudorectes ferrugineus
CAACTAAAACTCAAGAAGTTCCAGTCCAACAGGAGGGAGAACTTTTTGTTGAGGATGGCAGAGCACTGGCACAGGCTGCCCAGGAACACCGTGGAGCCTCCCTCTCTGGAGACATTCCAAACACACCTGGATGCATTCCTGTCTCACCTGCTCTAGCTGACTGGCCTTGGCAGGGGCATTGGATTGGATGATCTCCAGAGGTCCCTTCCAAGTCTTAACAGTTTTGTGGTTACCTGAAGGAGCAGCAGAGATGCAATGTTATGAACAGATCACAACCCCTATTTTCCAGTTCCCTGCACCAGCTGGGCAGGAGGAGGAGGTAGAAAATTCAGAAGCAAAGTTGAGCTTAGGAAAAAGAGGGGTGGGAGGAATCTATTTTTGGCTTGGCCTTTCTTTGTTACCATCCCACTCTTATTTTTAATTTGCAAAAAATTAATTTTTCCCAGGTTAAGTCTGTCCTACCTGCAATGGTACTTAGTAAACAATGTCCATGTCTTCATCTCAACTGATGAACTCTCTCATCATTTTTCTCCCCCAGTTCTGTTGAGGAGGGGGACTGAAAGAGCAACTGAGTGGGCTTCTGGCAGTCATGCAAGGTTAACCCACCACAATAGCATAGGGATTTATTCTACTCAACAACCTTGTGTAGGGTTTTTCTTTTCCTTGCCCAAGATGATTTTCTGTGTAACTGAAAATCAAAGAATTATAAAATGTCTCAGATTGGAAGAAATCGTAAGCTCATCTAGTTCCAAACCCCCACCATGGGCAGGGATGCCCATGAAAATTACATGAAGGTCAGTGTTCATGAGGCAGAGAAACTAGCATGTGAAACCTGAGTCTTTGACACTGTCATTCTCTCACGTTAATTGTTACTTCAGAGCTCTGAAGTACAGTCACTGTTTTTTTAACTCATGGTCAACCAAAGGAAAAGGTCTTATTACCTTCTTAGGCTACTTTTTGGGCAGTTTTGTAGTGGAGTTTTCAGCTGATGATAATGACTAAGTGACATTGATTTCTCAATTATTTCCATGCTTCTAATGGTTTTAAAATTAGAACACATGATACTACCGGCTAGAGAATGTTATTTTTCTAGGTATGTCTGTGCAGGGGGAAGGTCTTTGGGATTTTACAGTGGTTAGATAAAATATGTGTAATATAAATTACAGTGAAACCCAGCCTTTAAATAACATTCCCTTTATTCAAACAGCAAAACCAGAGATTTCTTATGAAAAGGAGCATGCTAGACAGAAAACTCTTAGGAGGCTGTCTGCAAACTCCTGAGACAAGTGACTGCAGTAAGGTCAACGTGCTCTGCCAAAACTCTTACTAGGAGCTCCTGCTAGAAGCTGCATTGGCAGCTTGGTTACTGGCAGAAAAGTATTCCAGCTTCAGCACTGTAAAACTTACATTGGCTTCCCTAGGACCTCGTCCTTTTTTTGCTAATAAATGATCACCTGAAATATTTGGTTTAATTAAATCATTCAGTCAATCTAGCTAGAAGAGAGGCTGCTAACAAGGTGGGCAGGAGTAGATGCAGGCTGTCCCTTCTATGACTGAAGACTATTCAAAGTTTTGCCAGAAGAGATTGTGCAGATGCCAATTACTTTTGTATGTGGCTATCAAATTACTTAAAACAACTGAAACTGCTATTAAAATTCTGGAGTCCCAGAATTTGTAGCAGAGTGCTTGTGACAATCTGGCCTTTTTCTTCAATCAAAAGCTCTGACAAAAAAATAGAATTACGTGGTGGTTGCTAGCAACCGTAGCGGACTGAGCTAGATTCTGCAGGAAGACTCAAGCAGCCTTACACTTCTCGTAAGGCACATAAATGCAGGTTCTAGTGTTGGATGACTCTGACCCTGAAAGGAATGCATCTAGTCAGAGGTCTCTTCAGGCAAAAAATACCCAAACCAAAACCCTAAATGTCCACTTTGTTACACTAAACTGCCAAAGGGCAAGAGTGACGGGAAAAGTGTGTCTGAATTCAAATGAACTAGAGCAGAATTTTACTTCAGTGTTTTTCCATTTCTGCAGGTGCAAATGTTGTTCCTTGTTGCCATGCAGCTGCTGCTGTATTAGATGACACCGCATCGTTTCCCTGGCGTACCTGTTTGGAAGTCAGAAATGTTACATCACTGATATTTAGACTATCTTGCTCTTGGTAATTTGAGACACACTACTCAGGATAAAGTTACATGCAAAGGATTGTTCAATCAGGCTTTTTGTACTGCCAGGAGAGGTTCATATACCTTTGCTAATTTCAAAATCTTTAAAATGGAAAGAAGGTACCCCTAGTTCCTGCACTTCCTATAAGAGACTTTTTGCATAGCAGCAATCTATTAATAGGTTGCAGTATTTCCTGATTAAAAGAAAAAAGATTCCTTGCAAACTCTCAAATCCAGCTAATTTATAAGTATTCGTAAGGGCATTCTTTCACCCTTTCCATATGTGCTATTTATTTACATCAATAATGCATATTAAACTGGGACCCAGAGTTAATGTTGCAAACGTTTATTTAAAAATTGTTATTGTAGAACCACAGAATATCCTGATTTGGAAGGGACCCACAAGGATCACTGAGTCTAACTCCTGGCCCTGCACAGGACACCCTGTCCTGTGCCTGAGAGCATTGTCCAAACACTTCCTGAATTCTGTCAGGCTGGTGCTGTTTTACAGACTGCTTCCCTGAGGAGCCTGTTCCAGTGCCAGCCACCCTCTAGGGTAAGAACCTTTTCTTAATATCCAACCTAAACCTCCCCTGACACAACTTCAGGCCATTCCTGCAATGAGGTCTCCCCTCACTGTCTCCAGGCTGAACAGACCAAGTGACCTCAGCTGCTCCTCATACGGCTTGCCCTCAAGGCCCTTCATCACCCTTGTTGCGCTCCTTTGGATGCTCTCTAATAGCTTAATGTCTTTTTTTTGTTGTGGCATCCAAAACTGCACACAGGACCCAAAGTGAGGCCTCGCCAGTGCAGTTTTCTCTAATAATTATTGCCTCTTATTCGTAACAATCTTTTGCTTCAAAAAAGGAAAAAAAAAAGAAAAGGAGATATACCTTACAGTATCTTCTGTACTACAATGTTTTGGTTACTTGGTAGCTGCTAAAGCTCTCATTCAGTCCTGATGACGGTAGATGTCTTTGTGGTAAGAATGCTAAGCTACATCCCAGTATCTCTTATGGAGGAAAAGTAAGATTCCCTAACAGGTAGCCCTTGATATCTGCTGCAATAAGCACTAGAGAGTTTAAACAAAATTAATAGAATTGTAATTAAAAAAACATGTGCTCCTTATTTGGTTAATTTTCCTACTTGAGAAAAGATAGTGTTATTCTTTTGTGTTCAGAGGTTACGTAGGGGAAGCAGTTCCAAGAACAATCGTGAAGGAACATTCACTGAGTATCTGTATCACTGCTGACTATGTCATAATGACCTGTGTTTGTGTCTCCTAAACCCAGTTGAGGAAAAGGTGTTCCAAGTGTATCAGCTCTAAGGAATGCTATGAATGCCAATAAGTACTTTAGTTGGCAGGTTGTGTACGATAAAATTTAATTTTTTTGGCTCAATATTTCTTTGTGCACTGACTTCTTTCCCCAGCTCATTGGTTAATGTGTTGGGTTGAGACCAAGAAACTTGCTACTCCTTTTTTTTCGCTGTGTACGCTATGGAAAGTAACTTTGTCTGCTTTCTCACCCATAACTCAGATTATAACTCTCTCCTGTAAAGCACATTGTTATGTATTATGAAAGTGAATTTAAAAAACCCCAGCTATCTAATAAAATTTTATCAGTGATTGCTACATATTTAACTCTTCAATCCACTGCTATGTTTCCTTTTTTCTGTGTGTTCTTGTCTCCTTTGGGGTCTGATTTTCCCTCTGGCTAGTATTCACACATAACGGGATTCACCAAGGCCAGTTGCTAATATGATTTCTTCAGGGATTGCACTACATACAGTATTGCCCAACTAGAGTTTATCTTGATTAGTTTTGTCACTTACATGTTTTCATCAGGGTATAATTAAGTAGACGATGTGCTAATGATTAACTGAACACAGAGCCAACAAGGCCTCATCCAGGTCACACTCTCCTTCGAGAGAATTTAGTCAGCTTTTGCCTTATGGCTTCTCACTGGATGGATATACGGCCTGCCAACATCAAATGTGTTATGCAGGTATGCATTTCCTACAGAATGCTTAAGAATTATAAGCAGATTGAACCTTGGTGTTCTATACCTTTTCACTTAAAAATCCAGTATCATGTGTATAACACAAGTTTTAAGAGACTGTTCATTGCAAATGTCTATTGGATCAAATTCTTTACTGAGACCAGTGCCGGCTATGAAGAAGGTACATGAAGGAGAGAGCAAAGAGCATGTTCCCTAAAGACCTGGACAGGCTTTCAGAACCCTCTCACACTCTATCTTGTGTATGGCTTATAGAGACATTAACTCTGCCACCACAGGTGTATGGAATTACATTGCTTTGAGCACATATTGTATTTTCTTATATTATTTTGGAGTCAACAAGTCTGAACATTTTTTACTTCCAGTTCATTTCTTTTGCATCTCTTTCTCAGCATGCTGCCCTATATCATTGAAAACATGACTTTATGGTTCAGGATCTTCATATTTGTTTTAAAATTCTCAATTGTGTCTCAAAATCTGGATATGTAATTAACTTCAGTGTTAATTGAAGCAATACTCACAGGGAAAGTAGGATCATCTTTGCAATGTGAGCACAAATAAACTAAAAGTCTTGGGCTTAGATTAAAGGACAGGACTAAATACTGTTACCTTAAAGTAATATAGTAAATTCAGTAATAAAAAGCTCTTTTCTAGCAAAACCATAAATGCAATTTTTTGTGCTGGGAAGTTTTTATTTAATTTTATCCTGGAATTCCCCAGAGGCTTCCACTGGATGAGCATTGTTTGCAGGATTTCTGGTAGTGTCACGTCAGAGCTAACACACTACCCTGAGGCAGGACCAAAGAAGCTCCATTATTTTCAGTCCAAGTGGAGATTAGGGGATGGAATTAATCACCACAGTGTTAACACCTCTAACAAGAACAGTCCTAGAAGACTTTTCCAACTGAAACAGGTCTTAGTCTCTTTGGTATGAATCATAAAGTGAAACATTTCTTATTGGTCCATGCTAGTGTCATGGAGAACTGTCTCTGTAGTCAAATCAAAGGCAGGTGCAAGACAAGATTTTCCGTGGTATGCAGCATTATCAGTGAATCTTTGATACCTTCACAAAGTTGACCACATTAAGCTTCCTGAGGGAAGGTATCTGGTTTCTCATGCTTTGTAGCTGCTCCTCAAATAGCTTCAAGAAGTTTAATATCACTGGCATGCACGTCCAGCTCTTCTCCCTGTGGAGATGTAGGCAGCTATGAACTTTTTCCTCCATGCCTAGAGGTCTCGAAGACAATCTCAGTATGTTCTTTTCTCATGGCACAGCACTGTTTCTGCCTAACCAGCTTTCTAACCTGTACAGATGGAACAGCTGGAAGTTCCTTGGGTCGTTGCTTCAGTTCATAATACCAGAGAAAACACACTTTCACCACCGATTGAAGGAGAAATTGGTAGGAATATCAATAATGTAGCCTGAACTTGTGTGGAAACGTTTTTCCATGTTTTGGTGATTCTACAGGCTCCAAAGGCTATGACTCCATCCTGTTTCACAGTGGCCTCACAAAGGCAGATAGTACGGCAAATCAAAGACTCAGGTGAGCCTAATTTCTCACCTGTGCTATTTTAAGAACAGGCAAACTTCACAGCTCCTTTTGTCTTCTACTTTTGACATCAGGAGGAATTCTGAAGGCGGGAACTCCACAGAACAGCACTCAAAAGTTGGAGAAAGGATTGATGGGAGGTATGACAGATGAGAGGACTATGTTGTTTTAAATGTCACTTCTGTATTGGAAGCAGATGAGTATCTGGGTTTGAAAACAGCATAGCTTAACCCTCCGTGAAAATGGAGAAATACTGTATTGAATAAAAGCCACTTTTTAAACACCTAAGTAATTCTTTTTGGCTTTCCAGTAGAATATCAGAATTGTAGTAACATATTAATCCAGATATACTCGGACATAAATTAAAAGGCCTGCTTTGTAAAGATTAATGTAAAAGAATCTCTTAGAAAATAATAATGACTGAAATATTTTCTTTTAAATATGTGAACTTTTGCACAAGAAGCAAATGGTCTTTTAATTAGCAGTATATCTTAATAATAAAAGGCAAAAGGGGTAAGAGAAATGGCAGGAATGCATCTCCCAATCCAAAGTGACCCTACAACCAGTTTTGATGAGCCTACTAAAAAACCCACAAGATTGCTGTGTTACTTCTGAGGTTCATCTTTGGGCTTTCGCTCACATGTTCAAGTATTTAAAATGATACCTTGTTTTTTTTTCACTCACGACAGAACATAGATGAACAAAAATTTTGTGTCAACTCAATGGAAGAAAAGCACATTTCAAAAAGACCTCAAAAGGAAATATATGTGTGGGAGCATACTTGTGTTCAGTTTATTTCTATACAAATTCAAATTGGAATTCTTGTCTTGAAGTATTGCTGTTCTTACTGTTCATACTATATGGTCAGAAGATGATAAAATGTAGAAATTGGACTTTAATTTCACTATAAACTTGGTTGCAATTTACCCAACCAAGCACTCATCACGATTAACATCCATTCCATTCTAGTGTTCAGTATTTGAATCATAATATATACGAGTCACAATTTTATCATTTTCCATAAGTAAAACTGACAGATTTTTGAGAGGCTGCAGATTAAAACAGGAGAACAACTGAAGAGTAAAATCCTAGAATGCATTTTGTGCACACATTTTTAATGTGAAATATTTTTAAGCTAGCTTCATTAGACACTTGAACTATCCATTATAAACACTAGAATTTATTTTGGGGGATAATGATAATTTTTTTAAGATAAATTCTCTTTTAATTGGGTATTGTGCAATTCATGGAAAGGAGGCAATGTACCAGGTTTGATTATCACCCTATCATGATCCTTTAATTAAACTGTAATTTAATACCCATACCGCCAAATCATCTTTCATTTCTGTTTTTGCAGGTTGCTTTAGGCAGAAAAAAGATTGCATGTTTGCAATATAATTTTATTAATTACTAACTCAATATCGACTGGAGGAAAAAAAGCGTTATCCAACCCAAATACATGATAAGTGCACTGGAATAAAATGAGAATTCCTCTTATCGACCTGGACAGAGAATAGACAGCACTTTTTATCCAGAATTCAGATAATTCTCCATTCTACAAAAAAAGTGCTGGACGCCTGATAACAAAAAGTTTATTGCCAAAACTTGTGATTCACTTATTGCCCAAGTCTTGTGATGAGACCTTCAGGGGAGAGACGGTGAGCTCCCTGGCAAGCTGAAGGGGCCCGGCGCATGCGATCACTGTTTAAATTTGTTGGAAGTTCGACATCTTCAGCAAGTCTCGAGCTGTACTTGGCTGGTGTGGAAGCCGACTGGGCGCTCCCAGGAGCGGGGGGAAGGGGCCGCGTCTCCTTGGCTGCCCGGGGCGCTGGGCGGGCCCGGGCGGTGGCGGGGGCTATAAAGGCAGCGGCGGCGGTGCCGGGGGAGAGTGGCGGTGTGGCGGGGCCGTGTGGCGGGGAGCTGCTGCCCCGGGCGGGCTGCGCGCCGCGGGAAGGAGGGAGGCTCCCGGCGTGCGGGGCCGCGCCCGGGGAGCGCTCGGGCTCGCAGCCCCGCCGTGCCCGCCGCGGGTCCGGCGGTGCCAGCATGGTGGATGTGTTCAGCGGGCGGCTCCTGGTCAGCAAGGATGGCCGCAGCGTGGACCCCGAGGAGGCCCTGCAGAACAAGGTCGTGGGCTTGTACTTCTCCGCCGGCTGGTGCTCGCCGTGCCGCGACTTCACCCCCGTCCTCTGCGACTTCTACACGGAGCTGCTGGAGGAGACCGAGCCCCCCGCCCCCTTCGAGGTCGTCTTCATCTCCTCCGACCACAGCGCCGAGGAGATGGTGGGCTACATGCACGCCATGCACGGAGACTGGCTGGCCCTGCCCTTCCACGACCCCTACAAGCAGTGAGTACCGGCGGCCATCCCCGCCGGGAGCGCACGGCCGGCGCCGCTGCCCCGGGAGAGGGCGGGAGCGGGGGGCACCTGAATAGCCGTGTGCCGTGACAAGGAAGTCCCTGATATAGAAGCTCCGTGGGACCTCCACCTCTGCCCCTTAGCCCGCGCCTGCCTTCCCTCTGAAGTCCCTGGAGCCCAGGTTGCGGCGTCTCCCGGCCGTGCCCCGCCCCGAGCCGCGGCTGCCGCTGGCTGTCACACACCGTGACGGCTTGGCTTTCTCACTTGGCCTTAGCCCGTCCCGTATGTAAAGAACGCGGGTTTGCGCACTTCACTGGGAAACTAAAAGACCTTTGAAGAAGAGTTTATTAATAGGGACCCCAAGTGTTAACGAGATGATATGAATAGTGAGGTAAAAGTAAACGAGGATCAAGTGATTGCTTTTCAGCACGGCAGTAGATGTTACTAAGGTTGTTCTGCGTTGTCTAGGTTAGTGCTCTGGGAAGAAGGCAAGTGAAGAAGCAGCAAAACTTGTAACTGAACTACTTGAAGCAGAGCAGAGCAAACTGTGAAGAATTTCAGACAGACACAATACCAGCTGGAATTTAGCAGTGGCATGCTGCACCTGGTAACTGGGGTGTAAAATTCCTGTGCTGTTCAGTTTCCAGAGAGACATCCCTGTAGGCAGCTTGCTCATGAAAACAGCAAAAGGAAAGGACATGGCTGTGTGTAAGTAACGGGGTGAAGGATAATACCAAGAAGTGTTTTGATGACCTAGGTCAAGGGTGCAGACTCCTTTGGAAGACTTTCAGGAATCCGATTTAGCTCCTGTAAGTACAGATTGGGAATACAGGAGCACAAGTAAGATGTTCAGGGTTACTGAAATTCCTGTAACTGGAGACTTGAAATACATGTAAATACTGGTAAAAGGATTTTTTTCCCCCCTCTTTAAATAAGTAGATTGTGGAAAATTTTTTTCCAGGTGGTATCAAAGTCAAGGAGGTAATGCAGCTTTTAAATGTAGATTGGGTAAAAAACCTTACAGCTAAATTAAATCTTCTAATAAAGAACTCTATTCTAGTACTTCTAGTAATTTCTAGCTTTCCTTTTAATTCTAGATCCATCCCAGTGTTCTACCTGGGATAGAGGTGTGTAACACCCCAACTACTGACTCAACAACCAGCATGTTTGCTAATCTTGTTTTTCAGAGCACTTTGACAACCTCAAGAGCAAATGACTTGAAGCCAGGAAAAATTTCATCCTTTCTTGGCTCATTCCTGGATGTCAGCTGGCAATTGATGTTAGGCCTTTTTAATGACAGTTCCCACTTGTTTAACTCTTGTTTTCCATAGTACTCCACAATCTTCTTAGGCAGTAACTGTATTTGATATCTATTAATCATAATAGAATGCAGGCAAGTTTCCTGATGGAAATGTAGCCCAGGAAGTCCCTGCACCCAGCAAGCTGTTCAGCATGGCCCATGGAAATGCGCTTACAGCTTCATCCTCTGTGGATTAGAGGTCTATTTCTGACTGCTCTTGCTCAAGTCATTCAGAGTGGAGGCAAAGAGATAGTTTAATTGGCTTTTCTGTGGCATCCTGTCATGTCCTTCAGAGTTCTGCAGAGAAGCATGGCTTGTCCTGCCAGATGACTGTGAGATCACAGTGGCTGACTGAAGAACAAAGTGCAGAGGGATATGAAAAGGCAATGTTTTTGAAGTTGTATTTCTTGCATGTAACAATAAAGGGCTGTGTGGAGCTGTTCAAGGTGCTTAGGTTGGATTAACTGGTAGTTTGGTGTCAGGGGTGCTGGTGAATCATTGTAGACTTACAGCAAATGGATGTGTATTCACTAAATCAAACCATAACTCTGGCTAGATACTAGTTCTAATTAAGAATATATTTTTTAATTGGATTTTTAAAATAATAATTTTATTATTAAGGTTTATTAATGTATTATTTTTTTTAAAGTTCCATTGCATTTAATTGAATTGGTTTTCTGACTGTGTAAAGAAAGCATTTCAGTTTCTTCACAATATCCTAACTGGTTGCTTCAGTGTTTAAGATACATAATTGCAGCATAGACTGAGGTCTTTTCTAGACTCAACAGAGACAATTTTAAGTACTTTTCAACAACAGAAGCATGGATTTTCTTGGTGATAAATTTTGTCTTAAGAAATAGCCAGCATTCCTACTTGTAGTGTATGAAGTCTAACACTGCAGTGTAATCCCTACCTTCAGAGAAGCAAAATACTGAATTCAAAGCAGGATCTCCAGACTTTTCTATGCTGTCAGTCCTGTTTCCCAGAGGTGGGACCTCACCTTTACTACTTCATGTGGTCTGTGGCATGACTAATAGGAAATATTGCTCCTGATTCTTTTGCTGTCTGCAGGTTAATGTAAATTTATTTGTTGCCTGAGGCACGGGATTTTGATTCTTGAAGTGGGGTGTAAGGAAAGTCTGGTAGGAAGTGAGAACTTGGAAGAGAAAGAGGGTAATAGGGAGGAAAAGCAGGTGTAGGACAGAACATGTCAACAAGAAATGCTGGTAAATAGGACTGGTGTTTTAATAATGGTACACAAAGACATACTGCTTTTTTTGTACTGAACCCTGTGGTGGAAGGCATCATTCTTTGTGAGGGTGGCTGGCGTGTGCCCGTAGATCTCGCAGACTTCCAGGTAGGCAGGTATTTACTGAGTCCATGGCCTGTACAGCTCAGTAAAAATTAGAATCACAGACAATGCCCGTAAAAGGAAAATAAAAGGTTGTATGTACATTTTATATTAGGAAGCTTTACGTATGAGGGTGGGTTGGCACCTGCATAAACATTGGGGAGGATGGGGTGTTAAAAAACAAAGGCAGAAGAATGCTAAGTATCTGAGCAGTTAAGAGCAATTGCTTAGTTCTTACACTTTTTAGACTGCTATTGCAAAATCTCAGCAGACACTTTAAAACTGAATTCCAGCCGTGTGACATGCATGCCTATGTGACTAAGATTTAACAATGCAGAAATTTCACAGCTAAAAGAAAAGACTTACAGCTGTGTAGTACAGGTCATACTGCTAGAAGCAGATGAGCAAGATGTCCATCACTTTCAAGTGACAGCATTTCCAAGTGAAAGCTGTTACAATTCAAATGTTGTCAGATATCACATTACACATGTGTATAAAATTTACCATTTGTGTTCCCAAGATTATATTAAATCTGCCCTGTATTGTCTACCTCTCAAGAACCCTCTTGCATATAGATCTTAAACCCTTACATAAAAATACTCACTTTGTGTTGTGAGTCAGCCTGGGTAGGCAGTCAGGCCCCAGACAGCTGCTGGGTCACTCCCTGCCCCCATGGGATGGGGGAGAGAATGTGAACAGTGAAAATGACAACACTTAGGGGTTGAAATAAAGACAGTTTAATAGATAAAGCAAAGGTGAAGATACACAGGCAAAGCAAGATATGGAATTCATTCGCTGCTTCCCGTTCACTGACAGATGTTTAACAGTTTCCAGCACAGGGGGGCCTGATCATGTAATGATTGCATGGGAAGATGAATGTCTGGCTCTGAATGTTGGTCCCTTCCCCCTTCTTTCTTCAGCTTTTACAGTGTTTCATAGTATGGAACATCCTTTGGTCATTTGAGATCAGCTGTCCCAGCTGTGTCTCCTCACAGATTCTTGTGCACCACCAGCCTATTCAGTGGCGTGGTAGCATGAGAAACAGAAAAGGCCCTGGTGCTGCATAAGCACTGCTCAGCAATAGCTAAAACACTGGTGTGTTATCAGTGCTGTTTTGGTACGCACCATGCGAGCTGCTGTGAAGAAAACTAGCTCCCAGCCAATGCCAGTATTATCTAGAAATATAAAATCTGTGCTCTCAGAGACTTTCATCCCACAATGGCTGTGACTTCCAGTTTCCCTCAATCTTAACGTCATGTTTTTGGTATTTCACGTGCAAATGTAGGTTGACCTTTTGTGTTCAAGCCTTGATGGTCAAGGTCTGATACCTCAAAGGATTTGGCTAAAAGATTCCTTGTGTCTGCACAAAGGTTACTAGTCTTCTATAGCTATCTTATTTTTTATAGCTTCCCCTTCTCCTTTCTCTGTTTGGGTGTTAGATTTTTCTAGTCAGTAAGACACAGTATATACCTTTACTCCTAAGTGGGAATAGCCAAGCAACTAAGCATGTCATTATTTACATCACTATATTTTACTGTAGGAGAGTTGAATTTGCCTTTGAAGGACATGATATTTCTATTTATGGTTTAATGATATAATGAGTTGTTGTTGGAGTTAGTCCCATGGCACATGTGTCGTTTGTGCGGGTGAGTCATGGGACTTTAGATCCCTATCGGAGAGAATGATCTTAATAAGTTTTAAGAAGTCATTTTTTTAAGCACCTGTCACATGTACACAGTGATTAAGAAGTATTGTCTGTAGAACTGTTTCTGAGCCTTATTCAGGTCCACCCATCTTGCAAGTTGCACACCAATGTGAGCAAAATCTGTGCGTGCTTCAGTCTGGTTTGATACAAGCAACCTTCAGCCCTAAGGCTGTTTGAACAAGGTGCTGTGCTGGGCTGGATATATGCATTCCTTTAGGAAAGCAAAGTGTAAGATTCCAGTCTCCATAGAAAATTACCTTCAGTCTCCTAGTGTTCTGTCTCTGATTGCTACAATTTTTTTATTGTTCACTGAACCAATAAAAACCTCTTCCACCCATCTTGTTTGTCATTCAGGTGGTATGAGGTGATAGTAATTTTACATGTCTTCTCCTGATCTTGCTTTGGAATGGTTTCTTTTCTCCTGTTTTAGCAGATTTTGGAAAGGTCTACGGGGATTGTTGGTTGATTGCTTGTATTTCACAATTCACTGAGAAAGCAAACCTGTTTCCATACCTTATTATTGCTGCTTCCATAGTATTTCCTGCATTATTGCTCAGCCAACATAATGGCAGAGTAGTGTCCCTTGCCTGTTGATTTCTCTTCTCTTAAGGAAAAATGCAGAAGGAAGGCACATTTCAGGAATGCCTTGTCTGGGTCAGTATTTCACTTAAGTCTTATTTTCTGTATTTTTGACTCCTTTTCCCCCCCCCCCAGGAAATCACTGAGAATGTCTATATATTAATGTCATGTATTTTTTAACAATGTCTACATTCTTTTTCTCCTCAAATTTCTTTGGCATTTGAACCTCATACAGCAAATGTTCTTGCTTGTGGTGATGGTGCTCAGGCAGAATTTTTCCATTAGTATTTAAAATACGTTTTGAGAGAGATGTTGTTTATGTTTCGGAATCTGGCTATTCTGTTATTGCTTGTTTTGTGTCTATTCTCTGGTTCTTCTAAAGGCGCAGAGGAGGAGTTGAAATTTTATTCTTTGGCAACGTAGATGGGTGGCTATTATTCCAAACATTTTGATTGCTCACTTTTCTGTATGTAGAAGGTGAAACTCCCTGTTTCACTGAGGGAGTTTAAGGAACATCTTCAGTCTCTTCCATTTACACAAAAAGATTATGCATCGTGCTTTCATGCTGATTGCAGGAAGTGGCACTATGGGACGCTTGGGCATATTTGTAGGGGAATGAATGTCGAGTGCTAATCTAAGTGAGATCCTTCTCCTGTCCTGTAAAAAGGGCCCAGAAGACATCTGGTCTGGGCTAGTAAAAACAGGGTGGAAGGGTGTGTCACACTTTGTTTCTATGGGTTCCTTTTCCTGTGGAAGCTGCAGGCAGCAGCGAAGAGCAGTTACAGGAAGGATGCTGCAACTCTCTGAACTCCCAGAGCTGTGTTTCACCATGTAGGCTCCCAGCCACAGCCTTGTTCTACACTACCTACACTACCCAGCACCCTACACTACCCAGTGCTCTGCCTCAAACTCTGGGGAAGCCCAGGCACTCATCACTTCTTCTCTCCCATGTGTCCTGGCCAGAGTAGCCTTCATAAGAGACTAGAAGTTTTCTTAAATTGTTCCTAATGTTGTGTTTTATTTTTAATTTTTTTTCCCTCAGTGATCTGAAGAAGAAATACAACATAACAGCAATTCCTAAACTGGTGATTGTGAAACAAACTGGAGAAGTCATTACTGACAAGGGAAGAAAACAGATCAGAGATAAAGGGCTATCCTGTTTCCGGAACTGGCTTGCGGGTGCAGATATCTTTCAGAATTTTTCTAGCTAAAATGTTGACAAATAAAAGCAAGAAAAGGCATCATGGAAAACTTGGCAGAGCTCTGAAAAGACTTTTGCTTTGTTCAGAACGAGAAGAGTAAGGCTTATTTATTTATCTTTGCTTGTAAATAGATTTTGGGTTTGACTTGAAGACCAGTTATTCCAGTGTCATAAAATGCAATTATTGTTATATTTGTATTGTTCTATCTACTGTATTTAGTATGAACCAAAGCATTCCAAATAATACTGAAGAACTTCAGAGGAATAGACTGTTTAGACAGTAATAGTAGAAACCTGTGGAATCTATGCAAACACTTACTTTGCAAAGTCAACACAGTAAAAATAAATGCAAAAAAGCTATTTACTTCATGACTTTTTTTTCCAGATGATTAGCACATTTTATTACGAAAATGAAATTGTTTGCTTTAATAAATTACTGTTTATGAAATATGTCTCCTGTATTTTCCTTACTTACCTTAACAAGATAATCAGCAAATGTCAAGACTTTTAAATAGAACACATTTGTTTGTCAGTAATGAAGAAATATTCTTCTATTTTATTTTACTTTTTGTGGGATTTATTTACATTTATTTATAGTTCTGCTTAGTTTGCCTTACCCCTGGATTTTAAAACCTGGCCCTCTAAGCTAAGTTTAGGATTGGAACTAGATGATCTTTAAGGTCCTGTCCAACACAAGCCATTCTATGGTTCTGTGATGTTAGCTCCCAAGTTAACATCAGGTCAGGTTAAGAAGAAACTGTTTTCCATATTTTCTTTTGCCAAAATATGTAGAAGCAAACATCAAAAATTACACCAAGTCTCTCTGATGAATGCTCATGTTGTGTCTAAAGCACAGCTTGATTTGCTGTCTCCTCATGTTTGGGGTCCCATCCCAGACATCCATGGAATTAATGAGTGAAAAAAACCCGCTTCCCATGCAAGCCAAGTGTTTGTTGATTAGACTTTAAAGACTGTAATAGTTATTATCGGTCCAATTACAAGCACTTACGTTTCTAACACTTGAAGTCTGGTGTGCTCAATTTGGAGAAAAAGAGCCTGTGTCCATCGATTGTGGCACTCCAGTTGCAGGTGCTGTCCCACCAAATCTTTGTGATCCCGAGAGGGTCACAGCCCTCTAACTGCACCCAGAATTCTGACTTCCTGTCCGTCCCCTGGGCTATGTGCATTAGTGCAGAGGCATTTCAGTGAGGCACCCAGGAGTGCTGGTTCCCCAGAATGTGGTTGTTTTACAGACACTTCCTGGCATTCCTGTGCTTGAAGGGTTACCACTTCAGCCTTGTTTTGTTGATTGCTGTGTCCCGTCTGCAGTCATTGCCTTACTGACCCTATCTACAACTGTCTCCCTTGTTTGTTGAGGTACATTTGCCTAAAGAGGGTCTGAAATTTAGTGTGTGTGAATAATTGTATAATTTAATAACAAACCTGTGTCATTTTCTTGTAATGGAGGGAAAAAAAAATTCTCTGGAGAGTGGGAATGTAAAAAGTCACATGTACTTCACAATAGGTCAATAAAAGAAACTGATTTTGAAATGAAAAATAATAGCTCTAGAAAGTGTTCAGAAGAGTTGTGAGTTCTGAGCACCTCTTGGCTGGTTTTAAAATTACATCTGGGTATACCACAGACAATTTCTAAATCTTGCCATCTCGTCATAGAAGTAGTACTCATGGTCTTTCCTAATGAATGCTAAGCTCCTCAGTGAATTTTTTGTGCAAGTGAGATGTAAGCACTGCCTGCTGTTCTGAAACCACCTAATGGCAGATATATTTCAAATATAAGATGAGAAAAGAATAACAGAAGTGTTTTGAAAAGTTTTAAGATACGTTACCTGAATGTGGAATAATTTATACAGCAGAAGTGTCCACTGCACCCTATTACCAGGTATCAGGTATTACTTCAGCCAAGGCAGCTTGGTCCATTGTTTGTCTATATGCACATATATGAAAGAACTCAGTATTTTATAACGGAGATGGAGTTTGGCCCTTTGAATAATTGACACCAATTGAGTAACTCAGGTTCCAAGCAAAATTCAGCTAGGAATTCATAATGATGGAACAAAGATATATACTGTACAAAATGCTTGGTGTGACTTCAATCAAGGAGTGTTGGTTTTCCTCATCAGTGTTTGGAAGATCAGAAAATTTATTTTCCTCGTCAGTGCTAAAATAATCCATGTTTGACCTGAAAGAAGTACAGGGTAGTGGAAAATATATCCTTATTAGCAATACCTTGTGAAATTAGAGAAGCAAATCTTAGTGGGTCAGCTGTAAGGACTATTATTACTTGGAATGTGTATCCATTAGAAATGGAACTTAGCAGTGTACTAATCTTTGAATTTACAGAATTGTCCCTTTAACTTTCTTAAATTATTTCTCAGTTCACTGATGACTTTCTACCCTCTATCTTTAGTCACAGTTACCTTGTATATTAGTGAATACGAGTACTTTTTCAGTGGAGGGGGGAAGAAACCCTCATTTTTTAAAGACGACAATAGACTGTAGCATAGTCATATTGGTTGATGCTGCACACTCTTAAAGGAGTCAACTAAAAAGCAAGTGAAGTTAAGAGGAGGAGCATCCTTCCTTATTCCACTGGACAAGATATTGTCCATTATTAGTAAATGATTTATGGATCAATACATGCTAAGATTGCTTAAGAACCATGGTGTTTAATTTGTTGTAGACTTTATGGAGAATTACTTCACTAGGAAAAATGGCAAGTAAGTTGATACTTTGTGAATTGATAAATAGCCTGAGTCTTGTGGAGACTTGCTGCAGGTGAGTGTTGCAGGCCCTCCTGTGACTCTCTTATTTTAGGAAGAGGCAAAGCAGACTGGTGGCAGATTCAGACATGAAATAAACATTATCAGAAAGGCAATGAACATCTCTCGCTTTGTTAATCTCTTATTCCTGTAACTCTTCACCCTGCTACCCAAAAAGCATTCCTTCTTCCTTCTCCAGAGCTGCTGCTGTCAAACTTTAACAGTATTATTACGTATTTAAATATATCTGTGTAAATATGTAGGGGGTGGGTGGGGGGAGTAATCTCTGTTTATTCACCCAAACTCCTCAATTATGAGATCTTGGGCTGAAGAATAAAGACCTAAAGTAGGTACATGGAAATTCCTTGAAATGCTGTAATGATGTCTTGATATGCATTTTTAATATGAACTTAATCTTTCACTTTTCTTCTCAGCTGAAAGTACATACAAAATATCGGGAGCTCTCCCTGAAGCATGAGTTAAATCTAGACTGCAAACAGGTGTTCTTCAGAACACAAGTAGTAGTTGATACATATATGACAGGTTTTTTTGCTTTTCATGCCATTTCTACTCAGTGCACAGCCTGGTTTTGCCTTTTGTATAGCTGAGTTTTTTGTTAAGACCAGACACGGGTAAGAGTCTAACTGTTACCTGTTCTCTCTGCAGGCAATAGTCATTAAAGGGCAACCCTAAATTTTTTTCTGTCCGTTTCTATAAAAATGGACATATAAATGACCAAAACCAAACAGAAACAATTTTAAGCCTCCTACCTCCTCAATGTCATTTAAATTTCTCTAGATGAAGTTCAATGATCAATCTCATTATTCCCTGACATTAAGAAATGCTGCCAGTGTCAGGTGAAGAGGTTGCTATGGAAGATGCTGTTTCTGTCCAAAAACCCATGCATTTAAATGTAGTGGTACAGTCCCAAAGAAATACTTCAAAGAGAAGTTGAAGTAACGTAGCACAGGAGTGTTCCTACGTAGACTCCTCTCTGGGCAGGAACTGAGATGGGAGCCCTAACAATTCAAACAGATAAACAAAACTTGTAGGCAGGTTGTAAATAGAAACAAGCACTCTCCTGGAAATGTTTGTACTAGCTGTTCCAGTAACTCTGCCTACTTGGATTTGTAGGACATTGACAAATCAATAGATTCTTAGAGCAATAAACAACCATTTTGCATCGGCAATAGCTAAACCTCCCCAACTCTTCTCGCAGAAATAATCTTAAGTGCAGGCACAGGGCATCCAAGGACATATGGTTCAGAGATTACTGTTTCTCCAAGTATAACATGAGGGCACATTTCCCATGCAAACGTAAAATTTACCAGTGTTGTTATGCTTGAAACAAAATTATTTTCAAAGGAAGTTATTTTACTCTAATAAGTGGGGCTTTGTCCCAGAACAAGGCCATTTACTGAGATCCTCTGCTTTGGTAGTAGCTTCAGTTTGGTTTTGAAAGACACTCAGGTTCTAGCAGGACTGCCAAAGTTCTAAGCTCTTTTCAACAGATAGCCTGCTTAAGCATAGAAGAGGATGTTTTCAGTCATGTTTCATTAATGCAGCCATCTGGTTATGCTTATTTCTTACTTGGAAATTAATAGCCATATTGTCAGCCTCAAACTGGGGTTTATAAACTATTTCATTGTGCAAATGACTGTCTCTCTGCTCCTGGTTTCTCCCAGTATATTGTCACACTGAATGCCATCTCTGATGACTGAGGTGTTTGAGGGGTGCTCTGGAGGTCCAGGTGTGCTGATGCAATGCCAATGCATACACGTTTTGTGACCCAGTGCAGTCTACATACATTGGAATGTAGCTGTATCTTGTGGGCATCATCAAAGCAAAATTCCATGATTTACATCTAGATACCTCCTCTCTACAACTTCCTAAAGCTGCTATCACATGTAGTCCTGTCTGGTGAAGAGCAGAGACTGAAGGGCAGGCTAGGGGAATGAGTTGAGATCTTGATTGAATCCTGGGGTCACAGTCCTGGCTTGCTTATCAACACTGGAAAAGAAATACTCTGTTCCCTGGATCCATATTAAGTGCAGCAGCTAGTTGTGCTTATGAAGAGTGCTGCTTTTACTAATACCTTAATTAACACCTATCAGCAGCAGAGTATTCACATTAACAGTATCTGCATTTATATTTGAAGTTGACACATTATCACCTCCTCCAAGAGAAATTCAAACAACTGCACATTTAAGGTCACACAAGAATATGATTATATGGAGGATTTTACTGTGTGTGGTGCAGAGGGAGAGATCAGCTACAGAGACCAAGGCAGAAGTATCCCACATGTGAAAAGAAGAAAGACAGAACTAACTGCTTGATGTGGAAGTCGTTCTAATGCCATGAAAGAAGTCTGAAGTTGGTGGGACTTGGCCAGAACAAGTGTGGGGTTGTGACAGTAAAATTCTACTGTATTTTTTTCGGTCATTCTGCATTCAAGATAGCATGACTTTAGAATGATCAAGATTGACCAAAACAAACCCCCCTCCAAACCCTTCAATTAGACGGTAATAAATTACAAAACTTCAAACCTTTGACTTTCTGCTCCAGTTGAGAGAGTAAGCACCAATTTTGTCTGAATCTTCCAGCAATGTCCAAAACTAAACAACTTTCTGGCAGGTATGTGGAAGCAGGCCTTGGCGTGGTCAAAATTGGGTCACGGGCACAGCAGCATCACAAGTGAGAGATGCAGAAGCTGGACAGAGGTATGTGAGTTCACATGGATGCAGTTTCTGGGTTATCAGGAAGAAATGGGTACATCTGCTGAAACACAGTTCCCTTCTGTAGAGATGCTGCTGCCCTGATGTATCAAACCCCTTCACAGAGCAGCTCATATCTGCTGTAAATGTACGTAAACCACAGTAGTGTTGTGTTATGTCATGGTTTGTACTGATAGAGAGCTGAACCTCTTCCTCCCTTCTGTTCTATAGCTGTAGAAACAACCTTCTGCCTGACCAGAATCTGTGAAGTAGACTGTGTGTTTGCAGTATGACAGGTATTTTGTGTAAGAATGCACAAAAGTGCAATAGCCTAGGCCACCTCTTAGTCATTTATGTTCTGTTGTACTTTAAGCTTGGAAATTTCTGACCACATGAACTCAGCTCTGTGAGTCCATGCAGAATGTTTCTTGCTCACAAATTGAGCAGTGGTTCGTAATCTCCTTACCAGATGTGTTTTAAAAAGTCCTGATGCACTTTACCTTTGAAGGAAGTCATTAGTTTGAGGTATTTATTTTCAATCTCATCCTAGAACATTCTTACCTAGTGGTCAGATGCCAAAACACAATATGCAGTATAAAATAGACGCCTCTAGAAGCTATGTTAGAAAGTATTTGTTTCATCTGCAAGAGCTTAAAGAAAAGAACTTGATGGGACCATCAAGTGCAGTCTGGTTATGCCACAGTTTATTTTCAGCTGTACTTGTTGACAAACTGTACTTATTGACAAATAATTCACTGCTACACTCCAGCTGCACTTCATGAAGGTAATCCAAGGTTGCTGGGCTTCCAGAAGCATTCCTGTGTCTTTCAGAAGGGTGGTGTAATTGCTGGATAGAGCTCAGGTGATTATTGAAGTGGAACATAGGTGGGTCTCTTCCACTTAAAATAGTAAGGGAGTGGGTGTTTGAGAGTTATGCAAGCTAGCAAGAGGCACAGCCATCTGCAGCTGCTCCTGACTAGGAGGGAGAGAGGAAAGGGGGAACGTGTATTAACCTGGAGTTCTATTAACATGGCCTTCAGGCTGGTATTTCTTGCTGAAGACCAAAGGCCAAACTACGGGCAGGGGTGAAGAATGGAGGGACCAGACATACCCCTCTGTATTGGCTTTCTACATGGAACAGAAAAGACAAGGTCCAGCAATAGAATCCAAACTTGAATCCTCATCAAATGGTAACAAAGAGACAGGCTTAGTCCTTTTCTAGGGAAGGCGAAGGAGCAAAAAGACTGTAACCTGTATTTGTTACATCCTCCCTCTCCTAACTCTGTGCTAAGCTCGTGTTAGGAAACCCTACCTGTTCAGCTGTCGTAAGATGCTCAGATTCCTCTCTGAACACTTAAATGTTTTATCTAGGGAAGAGATTCTCAGTTCCTGAGGACTCAGGAAAAAGGCTATTTTAATCTCACCAGGTGTCACAGCTCACTAAACACAGGTTCAGTTAATGCTCCAGGGTTAGCCCTGGAGTAGTAGTCACATACCATTTTTCAGCATAAAACCTTTATTTTTCGGGCTATTTCTCCAGTTTCTGTCATCCATATTTATCACTCTTCTACTTACCATTTTGTACTGAAGTATACTGTCTCCTAAAGTTTTGTGCATTAGTAAGAGAAAATCAAGCAGACTTTCTTTGTATTCAGTGGGAGTTACAATGCATGTTAAAAGAAAAATGTATTCCTTTTTAAAAAATGAACGTAAAAAGTTCAACCAGTGAGTTACAATCTAGAATCTAGGATGGAAAATTAAGTTAAAAATTTAAGGTCTGTGTACATATGTCTGATTTAAATAGGCAGAACTGTGATTTATATCACTCGATACCAAGTGACCTCCCCAGAAAGAGATCATCTTAAAGCACACAAAAACTATGCTCTCCAACAGTGTACTACTTTAAGACTTAAAATGCTGTTATAGGACCTTGAAAACAAATGTGAAACAATTGATGATTGACCATGAATAATTGAGAACTAAGAAAGCAGAGAAGCATGTTGATCAGACAGGTAAGCATTTCTAGTTCATATCAGTTACCCAGGATAGTACAGCAGCTAACAAATACACTACTTAAAAAAAAATAAATTAAAAAAATTGGTCATCTTACTACTATGCTGATTTCATGGCTCATTTATGACATCATGTTTATCAGGTTTTTTAGCAAAGTTCTACTCTTACTGGTTTATTCCTGACACAAACGACACTAAGAATCCCTCTATTTTTGAGCTTGTCTTGAAAAATTAAAATCTTGCTTAATAATCTATTTTATTGAAAAGAGAATATAGACTCACACAGCCTGCACCTTATTATGGCTTTCTGAAATTTTAAAAAGGCACAAAAAACATGTCACTAGGTTTTTAACAACCTTGAAACACAAAGCCTTTTTTTCCCAGCAGTGATTGTCCAGGAAAAAATACCACTTCTTTAAAGAAATATTGTACTTTATTCCATGAAAGGTTGCATGGAGCTTCAAACATCTTTGACTCCCCTAAAACTGATGATAAACTTGAGAATTGCTTGTCAGTCTTTAATTTGTGTCTTTGGATGAAAAATATTTCAGCAATGTCACTGACCTGATGCCCTACGACGTAACTGTCTGAGCCCAGTGAGAATACTTAAGTGGTTTCTCATCCTTCTAGTTTATCATAGCAGAAAATATGTTTCTGTGTATAAAACCAAAGCAATGGTAAAACAGTGCTTCTATTTAAAATTAATTTAACATTTAATATTTTTTATTCACTCCCCTCTTTTCTTTCTAGTTCAGAGGGTGAGATAACACATTATTAGTTATAGGTGTGTCTGAAACTGCAGAGACTGTTTCAGAAGTCAGTTCATCACCGCTGTCTCAGGCAGGTGATTTTCTCCAGAGAAATACTAAATCACATTCATACACATCCCTGCAATGCACAAATGTCCAAATGAGACCAGACAGATTCTTGAAAAGAAATTCTCTCTTATGCTAGAACAAGGTCTATTGCCCATTTAAATTAAATTTAGTTCTAAAAATAGGATTTAAGTGAAATTTAAATAATTGAAGAAAGATTTTCAGCACAGCACGGAAATTCATATTTCTCCCTGGCACTGATCTCACCACAACCATTGCATTGATCTCCAGGGACACCATTTTCTCAGCTTATGCCCTGTTTCTCTTTGAGAACATTTCTACAATTTACATAAACATTAACCATAATTTTAGAAGAAAATGTATTTTAAAATAGGTCCTATTATGTAGCAAAGTAACTATTATTTCCCATGTAAAATGTACTAGTATCAGCATTTTGATTAGCATGCTCAGATATTATGATTCTTATAACTGAATATTGCAACTGTGGAACAGCAATATTCTTGCACTATTTTGCACCAAGTGGAAATCTTGAGCTGTGTTGCTGTAGAGTAAAATAACAGCAAAGGCAACTTGGTGGAAGTAGCAATGATAAGAAGCAGAATGCTTTTTCTCTTAGGACTCATAACTGCAAAAATAAATGGAAGGGCATTGTTTTTAGTATGAAACCAGCAAATAGATTCACAAATAGAAACTAGTAAGCACAAGAAAAACAGCTGACTCCAGGTCAGATTTTTAAGGTTCGTTTCCTAGCCTCCAATTAAACAAGAGGATTTGCCCACTAGGAAAAATGATCTGTTATGAGAGCCAAGCAAGCAATTCATGTTTTAATTTAGTCTTGTAAAACAAGCCTTTCCTTCCAAATATCAGAATCTGTAAAGCTGTAAACTAGACAGGGAAATGCTTAAAAGTTTCACAAGCAAAAGTGGTTAAGACATTATGCTTTTTAAAACATTTTGACAGATTATGTCATTACCCAGCTTCAGGGAAGGCAAGGCAGCAGCTAAAGGCAGAATTATTTTCTTCCATGTGACTGTTTGTTTTGACTTTCTTCTCTTGTAGATGAATCTGCCTGTTTTCTGCGATTGTTGAACCAGGTACTTTTTTTAAACACTTAATTTAATGAAAGGGGATGATCATTCTTTGCTCTTTGGTTATTGACTGATTTTTAAACTTCCTAATCTTCTCTCCTTAAATTCTGCTGAGATCTAACTCTGAATGGAAGGGTTTATCTGATGGTAAAATCTAATAATGACACTCTGTGCCTCTCTGGTCACATCCACCCAGATTTCACCATTATCAAAACACCAGTCATCCCAAGAGTCCTGGGAAGCAGCTGATATGATCTATATTAATTTTACTGAGTGAGAAAACAAGAATAATGAAAGTGTCTGGAAAAGTTGCCTGTGAATTTTGCAGCAATGCCAGGACCTGAACACAAGTTGTGGTGTGATTTGATTCCTAAGCCAATGGTTACCAAACTACAGCTATGGACTCATTGCACAATTGTGGTAAAGGGACTACTGACAATTCACAAAACCATACTGCCTTTAGAATGTTTTCGGTTAGAAAAGTTGGTTGTAAAAGACTGTGAGAAGTTATGCTCTCTTGGTCTGAAATATTTGGAAAGAACCACATTTTCCCGTGAGTATGAAACAATATAGCCAAAAGGCCTGTACCTTTAATTGCTAAATAAGTTTGAGCCTTTATACAGCTGTATTTTTCTCTTCAGAGAAGTATGAATGAAAAATGCCATCATAACAAGTTGTGTTACATGCTCACACCAACAAATGTATGTATATCCTAAAAAAGAATAGAAAATACTTACTCCAAGAAAAATTATATAGTTGCAGTATATGAAAAGAATATTTAGTCCAAGAAAAATGATGAAGTTCCACGGCACACATGACACCAGACATAATGCAGAGCCCAGGAAGGATGCATAGTCACTACAGGTACCTTCTAAGCCATTTAAACAGATAGGCTGTTTGTCCTAAAGACATACTTAAATCCTCTTGTGCTGTGGCTACTGCATCCATTTTTCCAGGACATGTCCTTCTGTCCTGCTCTCAGTGTCTTGCCCAGGCAGATTTTAGGTAAAAGCAGTTCATGCCTGTGGTTTTTAACCTCTGTGAAAGAAGTAGCCAGAGTAGTTGTGTGGGAGGGAGAGCAGCAATACCTCTGCCAACAGAGTAGGACAAGCTGAGCAGGCAGCAACTGGCTTCTGGACAGAGACCATAGGCTGGGGTGAGAGGACAAGGGAAGATGGCCAGCTTAGGATGAGGAATTTAGGGAGCCATGTCAAAGGAGTGGAATCATCCAGAGTGGGAGAAATAGAATTTTTTCTTGCAGCCATATAATTCTGAGTTGAGATACACTGAGAGTCTCAGGACAAGCTGGGACTGGAGCAGAGGGGCTGGGGGTTGTGTGTTACATGAGGGTCCAGGAGAGATGGGGTTATGTTGGAACAGCTCCACTCTATTCACTCAGACAACTAGGCATTCTAAGGTTAGTGGGCCATAGACTTGGCAAAACACCCGTTAGAGCAGGGGGGCCAGGTACTACCTTCATTTCTTTTTTTGATACTGGAGTGCTGTTCTGTCACCAGCAGACATATCAGAAGGAGCCACAAGGCAATTGGTGCACCAGGTAACAGCACACAGAGGGTATTTTTCTGGGTGTTTTCCGTATTGTGGGTGGACCCTGAGGACTCTGCTGCCCAGAAGAGATGCTGAGGGCCACTAGAGAGATCGTAGGACAGCTCTGGTTTGGCAGCTGTAGTGCTGCTCTGATCATTGCTCTGCAGTGCGATGGAGGCGGTGTGAGGGTGGGCAGGGGGCTGGGTGCTGCACTGCTTGTTTGGGCTGGGGTTAGCACCACACCAAACCCAGGCACTGCTTGGCTCACTGCAGCATGACAGCTTTCCTTTAGCTGAGCTCTGGCAATTGAGTAGAAGTCAACCTGAGACAGTTCCTCTTGCTTGTAACTAACTTGAACCCAGCTGGCTTTATCTAGAAATACATTATTGCTACCATTTTTCTCTCTTTAGACACTTTATTGGTGAAATATCCAACACAGTAACGTTAGCTTTTTTAAAAAAGTGCTTGCCTTCTCCTTTATCGTGCTATCCTGAAAGACAAGCTGTCTGAACGGTTTCTTTCTGTGTGCACTGGTCAGTTAGAGTCCTCTTACCGCCCATCTCACCTTTACAAAAGCCAGCTGAATCTTCAAAGCACTATTTGGTGTACGAACAAGGTATGGCTTGTTCTCTCATCATGTGTCCTCCATCCCGAATAACTTGAAATTGAGACAGTTTGAACAAGGCCTTTGAGAGAGTTAGATTTTACTTAGTCACTGCAGTTGCTACCCACATTTATACATACATGCCTACGTACACATATGCATATATATGTATGGAGAACAGAAGAAAAACAAGCCATTCCAAAACCAGAACATACCCAGTTTAATTTTTTCCTTTGTAGTTTTGCTGTGGTTCTTAACAGCTGCTCTCCACAGTGGGTGACAAGTGCTGGGAATATTTTTCTTGTGTTGAGAAGAGAATGTTTATTAAAGGTTAATATTCCAGCAGCCATGCTTACTATAACAATCCTGTATATGCTGTTGGCAGTGACCCACCTGTAGGCCTGTGTGCCTCCTTCATAAAGATATCCTGAGATTATCCTGCATTTTTGTCGTTGCAACCATGTAGACTTCAGAAACATATCTGGGCATGGATAATACGCTGCTTTCCCTATGTCTGTCCTCAGCCTTCTTGTCCTCAACCTGTCCCCTCGTTCTTGCTTTTGCTCACTCTCCTTCATCCCCAGTTGTACTGGTTTGGCACGGCCTGGTTTTAGGTAGCAGAGGGGCTGCAAAGATGGCTCCTGTGAGGAAGCTGCTGGAAGCTTCCCACCATGTCCAGCAGAGCCAATGGCTGATGGCTCTGGAAGATGGACATGCTGCTGGCCAGAACTGGGCCAATGAGAGAGGCTGGAAACGCCTCTATGATGACATATTTAAGAAGAAAATCAAAACAAAGTCACGGGTCTTTTGTTCGTAGTCAGAGAAGAGGAGGAGGTGAGAATATGTGAGGAA
>QWTY01027076.1:0-15473 GCA_008033365.1 Pseudorectes ferrugineus
CCATTCCCTTGGGTCCTGTCAGTGGTCACGAGAGTAGCAACACCAAGGTGCCAACATAGGAATGTGAAACAAGGTTCTTCTGGTCCACCAAGGCTGAAACAGGGTGACAAGCCTCATACGGGAAGCTGACAACTAAAGAAGAGATCACCAGATGAAAACTGTGGTGGTAAAAGCAATAGAATGCAAAATGGAGGAAAGAGTAAAATGTAGTTAAAATAGTATCCAAAAAAGCCTACTGGCTACGGTGCAAAGCAGAACCTGATGGTGCAAAACCCATTCCAAATAATTTGGCCTGGGTTAGAAATCGTATTCTGGTGCAGTTATATACAGCTTATTAGAAACCACAGTAGACCAAGCAACTCTGGGTATCTATTGCATTGTCCACTACAGCTATAATCTGAAAATCATTGCACTGAACGTCACAAATAGCACTCACCCAACCAAAGAAAATATTAGAAAACACAACAAGAGGGGTGGAAAATAAAGCTGAGTACATTGCAGTGCTGTTACATTTTGCTGTGACATACCTCCAGCTGGAGTACCGTCTCACAGACTTATCTCTTTGGCTCAAAAAGACACCCAGGCTTTTTATAGCCCTAGAGTGCAGCTAATGAGACCTAGGCGGCCTGGCTAACAAAACAATCAGACAGTTCATTGCCCCCCAGTCTGACATAGCCTCACACACTACTCCTTTGTTTGGGGTTGGAAGGTCACAAATTGAAACTCCCATGCTATCCATTTTATCACATCTACAAGCCTTAAAATTGTTTCTAGAAGACCTTAATCACAGTACATTTCAAACATTTAACTAAATACTGCTTTACATTAATCTAAACTTGTGAATCCCTTAAGTCGTTTCATAACATCTTGCTTTGAATAATACATGCTGCTAATTGACACAATTTCTAAGTTTGGAAGTAGAAATAGTAACGGCAGCATCTACATTTGTCAAGTCAAATCTCTTAGTCAGAAAGTCTCTGTGTTCCCTGTTGAAAAAGTGGCGAAGACCCTGTCTGTCTCCCAAGCACTCTTGGGAACTCAAATTCCCTCTTTCCCCACTGGACCCCCCAGAAGCCTAGGAAAAAAAGTGTCCAAGAGTGCCACCAGAACTGCCTAATCTGACCTGGACAGCAGATTTTGCATTGAGCATGATGTGCTCAAGCAGGGTGTACCCTTATCAACACCACAAGTGAGAAAGGATGTTTCCAGGGAGAGGACATCCACCATATGTGTGGGCAACCTGTGCCAGGTTTTACCATTTACGTTGTAAAAAGCTTCTCACTAATATCTAATCTAAATCGACCCTCCATCAGTTTAAAGCCATTGCCTTTTGTCCTTACACAACAGACCCTGCTAAAAAATTGTCCTTGTCTTTATTACAGGCCCCTTTCAAGTACTGGAAGATGCTATCTGGTCTCCCCAGAATCTTCTCTTCTCCAGGCTGAACAGCCTCAGTCCTCTCAACGTGTCCTCATAGGAGAGGTGCCCCAGACCCCTGATCATCTTTGTATCCTCTGGATTCACTGCTACAGGACCATGTCCTTCTTAAGCTGGGGACGCCAGACCTCCATGCAGTGCTCCAGGTGGGGTCTCACGAGGGCAGAGCAGAATGGGAGACTCACCCCCCTCAATGTTGCTCTGATTGCAGCCCAGGACACATTTGGCTTTCTAGCAGCAAGTGCACATTGCAGGTTCATGTCCAGCCTCTCATCCACCGGTAGCCCCAAATCCATCTCCTCAGGGCTGCTCTTGAAGCACCCATCCATCAGCCTGCATTGATACCAGGGGATCTTCAAGTGTTCCAAGGTGCCCCTCCTCAGGACAACCTTACTGCTTTTGATGTGCTGTAGCCCAGATCAGCTCGTGCCTGGCCCTGTGCCTGGCATGGAGCCCTGCACATTTGCCAGTACCACACATCCCAGCCCAGCACGTGGTGTCAGGGGGGTGGTTTGCACAGCTCAGTGTGGTGATGGTGAGGGGAGGGCCTGTGCAGTCCCGCCCACCCCATGTGTGCCTCCTGTGTCCAGTTGAGGACCCTCTGGTGCAGGCTGTGCATTCCTTGGTTCCCTGGGTCGGTGGTCACTAAGTGGCCTCAGGTGACCTAAACAGGCCGGCTGCAGGCCCCAGAGAGCACTCAGGCACTGTCCCCACACCAAGCATCAGCCCCCAGTGAGTGTCTGGGGAGTTCCTGCATGGGGAAGTATCAGTGGGACATATTTCTAACACCTCAAAGAGTATTAAAAAGCCACCACATGGCTGCTTGCCTTCCTAACAGGAATGGGACTTCACAACCATTCTTCATGTGGGTTTCCTGCAGCAAAACCCGTCTCTCTTCCTCCCAACAGTGGAGCAGGAATACATGCTATCTGTCTCCTATCAGCTTTGGAAAAGGCCTCAGGCCACAACCTCCCTTCACTTTGGGAGGGGGCTTATAGAAAACCCAGAACTAGCAGCCCCAGTAGCAGAGAGGAAACAGCACTCTGCCAAGTGCAGAAATGAGGAGCAATTTGACAGACTCTCATTTCTACAGTTGCCTCCAGGTGTGGGTGGACGAGCAGAAAGCCACGTGGTGATGTGAAGATTTTGCTGTTCTTTCCCCCCTATTAAAGTCACATTCTGTCAGCCCAATCCTCAGCTCTTGGGAAAAAGTCTCATTAATTTCATTTTCAGAATATAAAGGAGCAGATAATCACAACGCAAAACTCATTAGCAAAGTTTTTAAAAGGAGCTAATTTAAGCAGCATTTACTTCTCCACTCTGCAACACAGTTCTTAGTTGGTTCAGAACTAGGGGCAAACGAAGAAAATATTTCCAGCAGCGAAGAGGAGGTTGCAGCATACCATTAAATTTGCCTGTGGCATTCCAAACCAAAACCTTTTGCTCGATGCATTCAGCTTACTGAGGGCTTATCATAGGAATCCCCATGCATGCCTGCACAAAGAATTGCTATGGACCAATATACATAACTATTTAAAAATGCATGGGAGGGGGTTGAGCAGTTTTCCATTTCCTACGCCATCTAATTGGAGCTGTGATCCTTGAGGTCAAATTATTGTAGGTAGAGCCAATAAGAGAGTTAACCCCCGCAGATCAGGCACCAAATACCTGGCCTCTAAGCATCTGGCTCCTTCTGTGAAATTCAAAACCCAGAGCTGGGTGCTAAGCCTCCCTTCATTGAGCACATGCAGAGTTAGACCTCTCAGAAGGGCCATCCAAGAAAGCACATGTAGAGCGGGAGCCACTTGGAGCTGGAAATGTTAATTGCAGGAGCGTGGCCGGAATTCTTGTACCCTCTCCAGGGTTGCGGCATCCGCCCATGCCAGAGCTCCAAATAGAGCCTGACCCTGCTCCCTCCCACCAGCAGGCAGCTCTCATCAGGCTTCTGTTTTCTTTCTAAAACCCAGGCAAGATGCTCGAGCAGTGCTGGCACTCATGCATGTGTCATGCTCTGGTGCTGGTAGCAGAGTGCCAGAGGCAAGCACATGGGTATGTGGGCTCCTCCATCAGCTGGGGGACCATCTCCTGCCTCCCAGCAAAGCTGCTTTGCAGCAGGTGTCTTAGATGATGTAAATTGGGCTTCCATAGTTTTCCCTGGAAATCCCAACCTGAATGTGACCCTAGCAGCAGGTCTCAGCACTTTGGGTGTGTACAATGGATATGGATGGAGTTTTAGCACTTCACAAGGACTGATTTCCTATGACCACCCATGCCCTGATACTATCCAAGACTACTGCAAACTTTCATTTGCTCTTGTGGGTATCAGATATACCATCCTTGCAAAGAGCTCTCTACATGTTATCTGGATTTCACCTGCTTGAAATCAAATGCACTTTCTGAATTTTGCCCTGTAGCATAAAAGGATAGCATTTATTGATGATTTGGGACAATTCATCTAAGCACATTGTGGTCCTTTTCAGTTCTCTCTTGCTAGTTGAACAATTTTCTGTTTTGATCACAACACACACACACACATCTGTGCAGGAACTGTCATTGTTTTTACACAGGAATATATTTTATGAGATGTAACAGGGTTGAGTTAAAGCTAACCCGTCATAAGATCTGAGTTAAAAAGAAAGACATATTTAGTAGTGACGTTTGATGTTAAACCTATGTCCTTAAAACATATCACTTATTGTGAAGAAATGTTTCTTTTAGCAGTGAAATTAATTTTCGTCAATATTATCTCTGAATCTGAAATAAATAATAAAAGGACATGGCAATCTTTTTGCAAAATGTGAACTACATGTCTATCAGAATTGATGTTCACTGACATTAGTAGTAAAATACAGCTCTGAAATGTAACTCTAACATGGATGTATGGTGACATCATATTTCTGGTTTTTACGTTTGCTTTGAGCACCTGCACCCGAATTCCCTATTGTGAAATCAGCTAAAGTTGGTATAACGTAACAGATAATTATATTTAGGCTCAGAAGGAAAATACTGAGATTCAGATTACATGGCAGAAAATAAGAACTCCCATTAGACCTGAATAATTCAAAATAAAAGTTGACTTTTAAAGTCTTAAGGCATGAAACCGGATTACTGAGAGACCTTTTTTGCATCCGAAAATACTGCTTTAAATTTGTAAATGTTGCTTCATTGGAAAAAAATTCTGGAAAGTTAGTGATGATTTACACCCTGCAGCATTGCTATAAACAAGTAGTTCAAGAAGTTCCACAGAAACCTCAAATGCATAATTCCAAAATAAGTTGCATTGAAATGGAATTTAGCAAAATATGTTCCTTGACCTGTGGCAGGAGACAGCACACACCTCCCAACTCCATGCCACTTGCAAGAGTCTTACTTCCCAGAGAGAGGTACTGCAACCCCTTGCTATTAAAAAGAAAAAAACAGTGAAATGAAAACCAAGGGCAGAATAGATACGTCCTTGTTCAATATGCAATAGCAACCCAAAAGGAAATGCTGGCAAAATCATGAAAATTTGGGAGCACACTGAAGAAAGAGACTCTCGGGGCATGGACATGACAAGCTTTTAGGCAGAGCAGCCATGTAGAGAATGCTCCTTGCCACCTACATGTGGCACTGTAGCTGGGGAAAGAGATGATCTGTCCAGGACACAAAGGTTTTGTGGTTTTCCATGAAATGGCATAAAAGTGAAAATATGTCTTTCCAAAACAAATGAAATGGTTACAACCAGATACCTCAGCACCTCTTCTGGAACAGAAGAGCCACTTTTGTCATCGTTCAATCCTTACACTGCTATGAAAAGTATCCAAGTCCTCCTTGCTAGGCAGCTTCCTGCTAAAGTCCTATCAGTTTAGTGCTTTCCACTACTCATGTCTGCTAGACTTTCCTTATCTGAAGGCCCCCTTTGACTGAAATGGAATGAAAGAAGAAAGCCAAGATAAGCACAGGATGTCTCTATCTGAAAAAGTAGGAGCAGGTAGATAACTTTTATCACATATGCAGGCACTGAGCCAAATTTTCAATGCATGTAAACAAGCATAGCTTCCCTGAAGCTTGTGGAATCTTGCCAGTAGAAAACTCACTGGAGTCTATCATTCTCTTTACCACCATACCAAGCTGATATCCTAGGATAAAACCTGAATTCCTTAAGCCAAAACTAAATTTAAAAAAAAAAACAGAGAAAGCAAAGCTGTTGAACGAATAAGTGTCTGAAAGAAAATCAGATACCTGAAACTGTAAACTCTCGCTGCTACTGTGATGTAATCTATTTAATGAATATTGCATTTACCTCCAGAAGTTTTAGACAAGGTAAAAGGCGATGTGCACATGACTGTTACCAAAGCTGCAATACTTCTCTCACCCTGGATGAAACTAAATGATTCATTCTTCAAAAGTAGGGTTGAATTTCTCAGGACACCATTGCTAATTTAATAAAATCACTCTTGTGCAGTTAAGACGCACTTCAGATAAATGAGGACAGATCTTGTGTGAAAGTACATTGACCCTGCATCTTATTTCCAGAAAATGTAGGCACTTGTGCAACTCAAACTTAAATATTGTATGTCAAATTATCACATATGCTGACTAAATTACTAAATAGCAAATAGATAAATATATTCATAATGCAAAGGAAAACCTGTTGCATGACTGCGAGCATACAAAGCTTATAAACAAAGGAAGAACACATGCCTAAGTTTTATATATAAAATATGTGAGTACCATTTCAAATATTTGGAATTTAAATCCAGCAGTTCATGAATCTCAGTAAGAAATTTCAATGTGAGGATTAATGGTACATATTATTTAATAATTCACTGTGAATCCGGGTGGGAAAATTATAGTTCTGGCTATATTATTACTAAATTCTTTCAGCATTCATGAGAGCTTCCATTTAAACAAATTCAATATTTAATGTCTCAGTCTGAATAGACTTTCAGAATTGCAGTGGCTAAACTTAAATATACTTCTTATTAGGTAAGATTTTGGGTTGTCCAGGGCCTAGAATGCCTCATCACCAAATCCATACTTTTTATATATTGTTGCCCCTATTGCAAATGTAATAACTTTACTTGAAGCAGAGCAAATCAGTGTGGGAAAACACAAATCAACTTGTAATGAACTTAAAGTATTTTTTTTCATCTATGAGAATGCTATCTGAGCAACATTCATCAGCATCCCTTTCATCTATCTGATATCTGCCTGTTGAAGGTGCAGAAGTAGATGCCTGATGGTCTAGCTCACCAAGTCTCCCAACAACTTCCATTCTGGCACAGGGAAGTTTATATGAGCAAAGGCTTCAAGTGTCTTTAGGTTTTGAATCAGATTTCCAATACACATCAGAGTGGACTGTGCAATTTTGAGAAATTTGTCATGTTTTTTAGTCCTCTCACAGTACATTATTTTTATTATTTTCATCTTAGCAAAGTTAACACACTGTGATAATTAGTAGAATTAATGACACTTTAATTTACACCTCTCCAACCTATTCCGTACAAAATAATGATCAGGCATAAAGCACTGGACTTCTCTCACTCTCCCTCCAACTCAGTTTATACAAGCTCTTTTTACTATTAACATTTTTCACAGAAAAAGTACTTTCTACTTAATAAAGATTTATGCTGCAGCTCCCTAGAATAATCTTCAAGAAGGAAAAGGTATTTCCTCCCTCACAAATCCCTTCACTCCATGCACACACAACAGTGTGCTCTCGATAGGATGAAGAAAAATTAGAGAGGATATGATTACTTTACTAGAGAAAGCCTACTCTCCTCCCGCGCCAACAAGATATTATAGGTCAAGTCAAGTAAGGTCAAGTGAGTTCTTGTCATGTCCAGGATCCCTGATTTATTCTGTCAGCTGTTCACTGTCATGCAGCACGATGGGTTGAGTGTCAATACGGAGATAGTGCAAAGCGACTGGACAGGTTGATTTAGGCTCGGGTGGCTCATGTTCACTTGAAACACACTGTGAGCCCTGCTGGATGATTACGGACATCATGGGGAGTGTGGGATGAGCAGTGTGTTAGTGCACATAATTTATGTATGGGGCTTTCTTTGCCTGTAAGAGTGCAGTCCCTGGGATGGGGATGTCCCTCTGAGTTCTGCTATATCCTGACAGATGAGGAAACACTAAGGAAGTAAATGAGGGAGAGCTGGTGCAGTTAAACCCACTGCTTCTCCTCTCAGCAAGTGCACCCAAGGTCGGGCAGCAAAACAGAAATACAGCTAGGATCCAAAGCCTTGAGTTCCTGTTTGCCAGCTTGGTGGGGTGTATTACTTCTAAGCGCGTTGAAGCTACACTTCCAAGGGCTGAAGTTCAGCATTTCCATTGAAAAGGCAGACTGTATATGCAGATTGTAGTGGTGGTGTTATGCAGGTGAATGATGGCATCAAACCTGCAAAATTTTTTTTTATACTTTTCTTTACTTTAATTGGTAGATTTTTATTTTTGGCAGTACTATTATTAAAGATTAGGCATATTTGTTTATGCTGATCTTTTTCACTTCTTTTTTATAAATACACATTTTCTGTGGGCAGAATGTAAAGCAGAACAGTTGCTGAAAGGGATCTGATGATTATTAGAACATCCTGAACTTTCTTTAAATCACTACTTTTTGATAGCCTTAGATTTTATGGGCATGGGTTTCAACAGTGGAGGAGTCAAGTGCCTCTCTTTAAGTGGCAGCTGCAGTCATCCATCAGATATTGAATCAGAGGTACCACAGTTAGATACAATAGTTGTATCACTGCCCAGAATTTCAATTTGTTATAGCATAAGAGTATGGGATGTAGATGCTTATGTATACATACATTTTTGTGCATTAGATTGTGCAAAAATAGAGTTTAATACAGAGTTCTTTAATAAATGTGATCACACTGTAGTCTAAAATACCTGTAAACTAGATTATGTAGAAGTCAGGTTATTAAGAAACCTTGTATATTACGGGCAAAACCATACCTCAGATGAATTAATTGGCAAAATTTCATTGACACAAGTGTATGCAACACTCCTCACTGCGAAAATATTATGAAGCAGGGTTTAAACAAGAGCAATATGAAACAATCAACTTCTGTCTGTTACACGCCACACTTTTTCCTAAATGATTCTGATCTGGAGCAATCCATAGCCTGTTGTGTTTCCACTTCCCACAGAGAATGGCCTTTGCACCATCTTCAATGCCAAAGTTCACGGTTCTGCATGGCCTTCCGTGGGAGCTGTGACAGAATGTGAGGCTTGGCTGATGCTTAGATAAACACACTGAAAAAGCATCTGCTCTGTGGACTAAGGGGAAGGGAGAGGATGTTAAAATAACAGGAAACAGTATAAAAAATGACTTTTCTTTATAGACTTTGATACCATTGGAGCCAAAGGAGCTGCATACTGTCAGGTAAAGCAGATAGGAAGCCATGGTCATGCTGTGTCTTTGGAGCCCTGCAAGTATTTCCACTAATTCCTCTTCAAAGAACTCAATTTCGTTTTGAATTTCAGGTTCAGGAAAGGATTTACAGTTTCCATTTCTAGTCACTTCCTGAAATGTCCCACAATTCATTCCTTTCTGATACCAAACCCATGAAATAACCATGGAAATCCCTGTTTTCAGACCTTCTTTTATTGGTTAGGACTCTAAACAACAGAACACTCAGGCACACACATAACTTCAAGCAAGTGAGTAATCCCAGCACTTTGGGCTACACCACTGAAGTGAGTGGGAGTCTAGCCATTGAATTTTATAGGAGCATTATCGGACTGTAAGTGCTTTGCTGGTTCAAGGCCAATATTTTCTCAGACTTTAGAGGAAGCCAGATTGGGCCTAAACTCTACACAGCCTGTCCTAGAAAGACCAAAATAAAAACAAATGATACTAAGCAACAGGAATGCACATAGCATAGAGGAAAGGAGCATTGAACACAAGCTGAGGAAGCATTACTCACTGTATAGGAGAGAGTGGTGGCAGGTTGTTTGGTTCACAACATCCTTCACGCCCAGTTTTGCAGACAGACAGTTTATCCATTTAGCAAACAAGTATCTGTCTGACTGAGATCCAGAGAGACAAATAAGCCTGCCACAGAGCCAGGGCTGTACCTTACTCCAGCAGAAGGGGCTTGTGCTGCACTGGTTAGGGAACAGGCTGTGCAAAATACTGTGTGCACTGATCATTTGTTTCACACACCTATGGCAGCAGTGAGCAGCACAGGCCCCAGCTACAGGCAGAGCAGACAACTGACTGCAACCCCCAGCAGAAAAAGAATGGCCTTTTTGCTCCTTTAGTCTGTACCTGCAGAGGTGAGAGCAGGAGGGGCAGCCACTGCTCAGTGCTGGGCCTCTCTCCTCACAGCCAGCACCCTCACATCACTGCCACAGCAACCCAAACTGCAGTCCAGAGACATCCACATCTGCCACTGGCAGGAACAGCCTTTCTGGAGCAGCAGCAGCCAAGTCCTGAACCGGTCATGCTCTAACACCTATACAACAGCATTTCGGGGAAGTCACAGATTCCTTATTACAGCACTATTTGGCTTAATATAGCTCTGTTTAAACTGTGTTGGTGCTGTGATACTCCCTTCACATTAAGAAATTCTTCCCATATTAGGAATTGTGTAGACACGCATTTTGTCCAACATGTTTATCATTGATGTGCACTCAGAGCTTGAGATATTATGTGCGTGACCCACTGTATGTTTTAATGAGGCATCCACCACGTGGACAGGCAACCATGGCTGGTGATCACACAGGTTCTCTAAACCAGCTGAATCCTGCCAGAACACAGTCTCTCAGGTCCAACATTGAATTAGGAATAAAGCCACCTTGGGGTGTTTTTTTGGTTCTATGAAGTGAGGGGCTTTTTCCCTCTTGTGGCTGCATTAGACAATGTCTCCTTAAGCAAAAACTAGCAGGTATGCCCTTTGGTTCTGATTCTGTTACTCTTTTAAGAATAATCCAGTCACGTGTGTTGTTACTCCCATTGAAGTCAGTGTGATTATTTTGTGGGTAAGATTTATTCTTCTAAAACCACAAAACCTAGACCCTCGGTTTTCTGCTATATTTTCTCCAGTGGGAGAACATTTATTTACTCCTCTCATTCCATTCAACCACACAATTAGTCAACTCTTTCAGGCACGTGTATCTTTTTATGCAATAGAAACCAACTACCAAATGCTGTGTTGTTTCAAGCCGATTGAAATCAATGCTCTGCAGAGCACATGAACAGCTCAGCTCCATTAAAGGCACATACCCTGAATTGCTAACCAGCTCTGGTTAGACCAGAGCATTTTAAATGACAATGTCACATGCAGCTTGTGAGTGAGAAGCTATGCCACTGTGATGTCTCTGGAAATAAGTGCTACTGTTTTCCCTAGGCGCTTCATGACCTTGTGTGCTGATCTCAGTCCATTTTCCAGGACTGTAAATAAGAGCACTTGGAAAAGCTTTTCTGTTCACACATTTGTAGTTACGAGGGAGAACTCCTGAATGGAAGCATGGCATCCATCAGGCAAGCACAGCAGGTGGCACAGGACAGACTGCATTAAGCAGATCCTGCAACTGGGACTTCGACAGAATTTTATTATGGCAACAACTGAATATATATTTATCAAACAAAATTAAATAGAAAAAAGTCATTCCCTTGCACAGTAGTAAGCTGGCAAGTTTCCAGTTGGCAGTTTTACTGTTGGCAACACAAAGAAGTCGCTTGCTGGGGTCACCAAACTGCTGAGAATCTGCAATTACTTTTATCATATTATATGATATATGTTATTTTATCATATTATTATTATAAGGAACTTTGTTTGGGCTCCCATATACTCCCAGAAGAACTCGTATTTGGTCAAAAGACCAGTTAAGCTGAACAGCTTCATTGATAGTGTTGTAAACATTGTAAAAGTTACTTTCCCCCTTTTTCAGTTTCACAAGTGGTGATATTTTCTGCTTTCTCTATTAGTCTCTATTTGTATTATTTTGTTCAGGGCTATCCATACTGAATGATTAAGCAGCAAGTAAGATTACAAAGTGGCTTTCATACTGTCCATCCTAGAGTGCATAGGAAAAACATTGCCAGCAAAGCATCTGGGTGCTGATATGAACTAGTTCTAACCCTAAAGGCAGAAAAGAAGCCTTGGGAAACTCGGGAAACCACAGCCATTCTGCCACTTTCACACAAGGAGAAGAAAATCCCGAGATGGAAAATGACATCTGCAGGATAACATATGTGCTAAACATGCTGCCAAAACGAGGAAGTACTAAGACCTCAACACCTGTACTTACCAAAAACACTAATGCAATTACAGTGAATGCTTCACTATTTTAAAAGAAAAACCTCTATCTTCAATTTTCTGGAATCACCTTTAGTAATTTCAGATACATGGAAAAGAGGAAAAAATTGAAGCAGAAATAAGTAAATGGGATACAGCCATGGTTATTGGCAGTTTCTGCTGCTTCCTCCCTGTAATCTTGATAGATTACTTCACCTGCACATTATTGTCCATATGATCAACTATTGATACATATGTGCACTTGCAAGGCCAGACACTGGCCCAAGCTGCCTGGCAGCTCCCACCCAATATTCGAGAGGACAAATGAAACACAGGACATGGGCCCATTTCAACGGCCCCATTTCCGACTGTGATAATCTACTACTAGATTTTCAAACAAATACCTCCTATTTTTACCGTATTGGTGGTTGCACCTGGGAGCAGCTGCCTGAAAGCAACCACAAAGATGCCTCACTGTTGTCTTTCAAATTTCTCCTTAAAATTTACTTGGCTAGTGATGTCAACCAAGAGCTGACAACAGCAAAGTGCTGAGATTGTGGCTTAGTCCCCTCTTCACTCTCCAGATGCAGCCAGATTTTCTCTCCTGTACTTGCACTACGCCTCTTTAATGAGGAGGACTTATTCTGATGGTCAGTAGAACTGAGAAATTAGGATAGCTCTTCCTTTCACAATATCCCTTTCCCTTCACATTACATTGAAGGATATAGTTAAACACATTGTAGCCTGTCAATCGCTTTTATGATCGCAGAAAGCTCCCTGACTACAAGAGCCCTTTTACAAAAGGGAGGAAATTCCTCATGCAGGAATAAGAAGAATAAGACTAAAAACTCACAGCTTTTTGATATGCTAAGCAGGATACCAAAAGTGGACATACTAAACCAGCAGATCTTCATATAACAAAAAGTTCATTTGATTTAATACAGGACGACTATTCCTTCTTATAAAAAAATGAAAAAAATCAGAGGTTTTACCAGTAATTACTCGTTCCCTGAAATTGAAGAAGAGAACCTGTGCCAGGAGGAGGAGGAGGAGAAATTGCAAAGATAAGCCAGAGAAAGTCTAAAAATAATGCAAAGGAAGTGGTAAAGAGTTTTCAAAAGGATCCTTACACACTGCAGAAAAAAGATTTCTTCCCTGTAAACATCTTCCTCTTTGTTAAAGTCCTTATTGGCTAGAAACTGATTCCAGCCCTGTAGTACAGCATGGAAAGATGATGAAGAATTATAAGACAAAAATTGCGGTGAAAAAAATGCAGAATTTCAAGTAGGAGTCAATCTAAATAGAAACCTTTTTCCTCTGAATTTCTAGTCTGATAGGTTTAAATTTTTATCATCCCATGGCATTACTAACACTTCAGAAATGTGGCATTTTATATCATACTTAGTAACAGGGCAGGAAGAAGGAGAATGCCAGTAACAACACTGAAGAAAGGACATGTCTTTTCTCAAAACATCTGGTGTTTGGAATTTCTTTAGGACCTCCAGCCGAAGTCACTTGTGGCACTGAGGTCTTGTCCATCAATGCCATTGGGTTTCTGATCTCTTTGGGGAAGGGAGACTGGCAGTCATTTTTAATCCCCACCAAAGACATGTTTTCCTATGCAGCCTTTTGAGCTGTCAAACCCTGAGCCAGACCTTTCTATAGCAACAAAGCACAGTAGGAGTCATGCCTTCTGGAAGCTTGGAAGGGCAGGAAGAGAGATATGCCAGTGTCTCTCTATTTATACCTTTAAAGCCTATGAGGAGACTGGCGGGGCATGAGGACCATGGCCAGCTAGGAATTCCTTGCAGAGCTAGTATTGCTAGCTACTCTGAACCTAGATTTCTCTGTCTAAGCTAACTGTTGCTCTATGGAAAATACAACTTGCGTGTTTTGCCAATATTTTAAGACAAATAAATTAAGATATACGGGAAGTTAAGGGATCATGTGTTTTGTTAATCAATACAGACCACAAGGTACTTTCAATGGCTTAGTTAAGCAACACAAAATAATCCAATAATTGTGCGATTTAAAAAATTCCTCGTGTTCCAGCCTGAAACTACCGGGAACCCATTGAAGAGACTACCAAAACTGCCCACAGAAATGGACAACTAAAGGACAGCCAGCTGTGTGCAATAAAGGCACATATTTTATACTAACAACACCAATTTATTATACAAGGGAAAATATTTATTTGATCTAGATCTGCATAACATCTGATAAATATTTCTTAGTACATGAAGTTTTTCCCAAGTGAGTCAATGTGAAATGTTATTAATGTGCATAAATACCATTAAAAAAATCAGATTTGTTTCTGGAAGCCAAGAGGAAAAAAAAAAAAACAACAGGAACAGTCTATTCTAAAGAGAATAATAACCTGTTTAAAGCATGGCTCAAGATCCAAGAAAATGAAAGTATATTTAATAACAAGGCAAATCTGCTAGCATTTTATTGAGATAAAGCAAAGTTTGCTTCTATACCTCCCAAAATGTGAATATCTGTTAGGTAGGTCACTAGAAACACCGAAAAGTTGTTTTAACTTTACTTTTGGGGCACTTCTTAATTGTTCCTATGGGAAAATATGTCCTTTCAGTACAGATTCTGAGAATTTTTCAGCAGATTATTTAATTTATATTTCTATTCTTTAATGCAGCCTAAAGCACTCAAACCTAATTTTACACTGTCCCATTTCTGGGAGCTTGACTCAAAGGGATCCCTCCAAAACTCTGCAGCACCTCCAAACCACTGTATCTCCACACCTCAAAACAGCCTTGGTTCTGCACCCATGCCCTCTTTCTAGTCTGCCCTCTGGAGAGAGGCAGGGTAGTGAAAGGTCGAGTCAAAGCTGATTTTACACCTTTGTATTGACAAATTTCAGAGAACTTTGAATTAAACCCTCAACTGAAATATATTTCTGATTATTTATTACTAACTTACATTCTTCCTTCATGTGTTCATTTTTTAGATGTTATCTGGCAAAAACTCGGTATCTCTGATCTGTTGATTCATGAAGTTCATTTTAGCTTTCATTTTTCAAATCTGGCTGAGGGCTGCAGAGGTTTTCCTGGGAAAAAAAAAAAAGCATTCTTTCTAAAGAGGACCAAGAAAAGTTGCCAATGGATGAGTATCTTGGCCCCATGAGCAGCCGTTTTCCTCATGAATGGCTCTTGAAGTTTGGTCCTAACCATCATGTTTCATGCTCTGCCTTCATCAAGTCCATAACTACTTGCTCTAAATGCAAGATTAATAGCACAGCAATAGACAGATGGAGGCATGATCTACTCCTTATGAGAGGTCTCATTCCAGTCCATAATTGTTAGCAGAAAAATGAAGCTATTTATTACACGATGTAGCAGTTTGTCAACCTAAATCTTTTTTCTTTCCTTTTTTTTCCTGCTTCATCTTAATTAAAGACCTGGCCTTTTCCATCTGCTGAAGAGAGATATGATAGCAAACACTAGATTATCTTCACAAGTATCTGATACAGCTAACTGCTTCATGTCAGAATTGCCTAAAATGTTTTTCTCTGAAGGAAATGATAAATCACAGCTCTCATTTTTCAGTACACGTTCCAAGGCAATGGTTTCCAAACTGTTTTGGACCTTGCCCCACTGTTAACTCTCAGCATTACTTACACGCCATCAATCGCCATTACTGTCAAACATTCAGCCCAACTCCCAGGAGAGCGTGGCTCGGTGTGCCAGCTATACTCCATGCCCTCGCAGGCCGCCAGTTGGGACAACCTCCCACAAACCTGCTAAGAAACAGGTTTGTATGCACAGGCCACAGTGCAGC
>QWTY01027079.1:14377-28112 GCA_008033365.1 Pseudorectes ferrugineus
GGTCACAGCACCAGCCTGACAGAGCCCAAGAAGCATTTGGACAATGCTCTCAGGCACATGGTGTGATTCTCTGGGATGTCATGTGCAGGACCGGAGGTGGACTCAATGATCCTTGTAGGTCCCTTCCAACTCAGCTTATTCTGAGATTCTGTGAAAATTCTGTGAAAAGGTTGGGTGTTAGTGAATCTATCTGCATGTATGTTTGAGTATTTGTGGTATATTCTTCACTTTTTCCCCACAGGATTTTTTACAAACAATGGCAGTTAACACAGGGCTTGAACTAAATCACCTTAAAATACTGGACAATTTCCAGCTCTGGAATACATACGATACTCTACATTGTGAGGTAACAATAAATCAATAGATGCCGGGGAAGAATATAACTCCAGCTTTGGGTTTCAATTAAACCACGGCAATGTGGTTTCACAGGAATGAGTTGTCTTCTCTCCTACATTTCCTTTTTTTCTTTTTCTTTTTTTTTTCCTTACTTTGAATCTAAGTTATATTTTAGTGCTTTGATTAAAGATAACTGCAAAACATGGTCTACGCCTTGGAAGACTGGAACTGTCATTTCCATTTCATGTTTTAAGCACCGTTACCATTCCCATTATTCCCTTTTCCCCCTTCCCAATAAGCTGCTATAGAATTATTCGATCATGCTGGCTATAGCGTATTTGTGATTTTTAACAGAGAAATGGAATTATTAGCTTTAAACTATCAACAGGTAAACATGAAAATACTTAAGATTTTGAACATGAGAGATCATAAAAGACCATGATCTATCAGTTAAAAATTTTTGAGACGGTGATTGCTACCAGTTAAAAAAAGCCCAAATTGACCCCAAGTTTGGGTTATTTCCTTTTGGCCCCAGACATCACCAGCAGTGCATGAAGGCTTTTGAACATATCCTCTACAAACAGGCAATTAAACATGATAAGGCACTGTCACTGTTACATGACTGGAGAGTGACACTTGTCTCTAGCTGCCCAGTGATAGAAAAGGTATGGGGACAACTGTATGGAAAGGCAGAAAAAATTTATAACCTGAAGACCCAGAGAAAGGAAGAGAAGAAGACATGTCTGCAATATTTTTTCCCACCAGAAATATGTATCTCTATAGCAAGAACACATTATACCTACAAGAAATCTCCTTCACACAGGTGCTTCTGCTCTGCCCATTCACCCACTTCAGGCTGATCCCCATTCCCACAAAATGTGTTTCAGGGCATGCCCCAGAGTAAAACCACACTGAGCAAAGAATTGCAGGACAGCCTCAGAAAGTCTAAACTTAGTAGTGTGAGGGTAGACGATAGGATGATGGAAATCAGTGAATTAAAAATACTCTTTTGTTTTCCTTTATCACAAGGATATTCACAATTACACTCTCCCTGTATGGGCCACCAAAGATGTAATCGACAAGATGGAAAAACTGGCAGAATTGTCCTTACTCTCATTATTTGGGGTTTATAAAACAGAAGAGAAATCACGACTACAAGGAGGTAAATCAAAAAATGCATAGCTCTAAGAAAGGAGGAGATAATGCTTATGATAAAATGCAACATCCTGTCACTTTACTAATGCAAAATTATTCAAAGAAACCCTTGATTTGAAACTATGGACATTGGATGCTATATTAGAGTATATAAATACATGCTGAACATTTGTACTTGCATGGATAAGATACTGCAACAAGGTGTAAAAATTAATATCTTCAAGTTTTCCAGATTTTTTAAGGGATTAGGACTTTTAGAAATATTATAGAAATCCAAGGGAATAAATCAAGCTCTCATGGTTATGATCATTACTTATCTTATAGTAGGTTAGATTAAGTTATTTCTCCAACATTTTTTCTAATTGTTTACTGTTCTTTGTTTTTCCCTTTGATGTACTGGTTATATATTGTGTCAAGACACTGGCAACACATTGGTGGCTCTCTGAGTGATATAAAGCTGCTCCAAAACAGTCTGATCAGAATAGAAGCTGAGAGATTCCAGTTATGTTTATACTGCAAGAACTACAAGAACTGGGACTACTGCTTAGCTCCAAAACTGGGGCGCATAGGCTATGCTGCATATTCTGACACTACTTCAGGACACAAGCCAGGAATTTATCATATGATCCCCAGGTATCCATGAGCAGGGAATCCAAACGATTGAGCTTGAATATTTGCAGGCTGGAACATTTGAGACTAGGCTTTCTAATGCACCTACTGTGCAGCCTAGATCTAGGTAAAGAATTATTAGCAGATCCATCACCTAGGCATACACATCACTGGATCAAGACATATAGTAATTAGAGGCTCCAACCTGCAATAAAGCCCACTAGCTGGCAGATGACCATACCACATGGTCAGGACTATTTATGTAATGTTCACTGGCATACCAGTTACACCCTCTTTGCTTAGAATGATATAAACTGTGCTTCAGGGAATTTCTGCTGCCCTCACCCATTGGCTTTAGAATACCTTTGGGCTGGAGAAGAAGTATGAAAGATCTTTGGAAAAAGAAGAAGAATCAATAGTGTGTACTTTTTTGGAAGTAAACAGTTAAAATACTTCTTTGGCACGTAGAGAGGAGGAGAACAGCACAGTTTTCATTATTCCAACACTACAAACAAACAAAAAAAGGACGGAGAGGAGATCTCAGCACAACAGAACTGGAAGTGTCATTATCCCCAGTTCTCAGGATGGTTCTAGACGATTTTCTGTGAATCCTGCCTCTTCACTTGACCTGGATGATGAATCACTTATTTCTCCTCTGTAATATCTTCTCTGTAGTTACAAAATTGTAGTAAACTAAAAAATGACTATGAGGCCTGAGTAGATGTCTTATATTTGATATTCATTATATTTTGTCTTTTTTGTTTCCATTCATACATTATACCTTCATTTTCCACTTCCTTTTATTCCATCTTTTTAAGGTGTCCTTGTGAATATTATTTTAAACAGTATTAAACAAGCTGTCAATTCTTCAAAACCAAGAAAAATGGAGGTCTACTCTGCAGTGAGTATTTTCTTCTTTCATAAATCTTGCTTTGATTTTATCAGTAAAGTAAGTTAAATTAAAGAATAATATAATGCAGTTTAATTCAGCTAACAAGCTGAACACCAATCAGTACAAGAACACAGTATAGGCATGGATCTCGCCTCAGTTTTAGTTAAACTATATTTGGCAAAGAAAACTATGTATTTTATCATTCATTACTCCTACAACTTAATGGTGCCGTTTCTATTAGCTGCATCTTTCCTGAAGTGCTCCAAAGATACTGGCACATAGCAGAACTTCAGCTGTTCTTCCAAACCTCTCCTCTGTGGGTTCTTTTTTATTACTACTACTATTATTTTATTTATTTTAGAGGGTGAAGAGGGCCACTTTCACCAGGCCAAGATCCGCTTAGCTCATTCATATTTCTGTCTCTTAATAAGGGCCAAAGGCAGGGATGAATGTGAGAATAATGCCAGCAGAGAGCGATAAAACCTTCGAGCAATGTGTGTCTTAGGGACTTCCTGAGACAGAATCTGTCTCTGTGTTTAGTATCTCTTGACAGACTGTCTTCCATCAACTTACCTAATCATTTTTTAAATGCATTTATACTTTTGGACTCTGCAACCTGCCGTGACAATGACTTGTGTGTTAAAGAAAAAAAGTACTCCCTCTTTTATTAGCTTTTTCTGGGTCACTCATGAATTTACTATTTTCTGTCATTCCTCTTCCATATTTCCTTTTCCAAGACAGAGTCCTATCCTATTTAATCTTTTCTCATATAAAAACTACTCAATACCCCAAATCTTTCTCACTGTCCTTTCTACATGATTCTAGCGCTACCATGTTCTTTTCAAAAAGGAAAAAGCAGTGCATCCAGATTTTTCACTTCTGCTTTAATATATTGAGTACAAGTATACTGTTATTTTTGAAACTGATCAGCCTAAAAAATTCCAGAACCTGAATAATAATTAAACCATAGCTGCTAGACTATAATATAAATAGGTATAGCAGATATATATCTATATATATCTATATATATATCTAAAGATGCTTGCAAAATTTATGCACCAAAGTGTTTGGACTTCCTGCCTTCAGCTCCTGTTCCTATGATCCCTGCAAGACAGGAATAACGGGTAGATGAAGAAACTGAGGGTGGGTGGGTAACTGATCCCATAAAAATAGAAGCCAAACTGAGATTTCGTTGTATGAGTCCAAACAGAAGGAACAATTGAAAAAATTCTGAAGTGGAAGTGAGGAGAATAGTCTTTGCACACAACTGTTTGTCTGGTATACTACCTGAAAAAAAAGTAATTGTACCTTCACTTGAAATGCCCTAGAATATACTACCTTACACTGCTTTAATCTGACCTTGGAGCAAAAAACACTACTGAAGGAAGGAAAAGAGAAAATGCACTGAAAAACTAGATTTATTACTCAGACCACATCTTGCTTTCCCTCAGTATCTGTCTCCAAAATCCTGCCAGATGGTGTAAGACACATACTGCAGTAACTCTTCGGAAATGCCTCCTGCTGTCTGTAGTAATCAGTTAACATGCTTTTCCCAATGGGGAATATACTGAACCCATTTTTATGGTCAAATTTACACAGGTTTTCTGTTATCTTGATTTCCACTTCCTCTCTACTCTTGTCTCACTACTCTGGGTGAATGCTAGTTGACTTAACTGACTGTAAAGGATGGATTTTTTTTTTCTCCAATAGCATGACACCACAGTTGGGGCCCTCCAGATTGCTCTCAATATTTTCAATGGAAAACTGCCACCATATGCTGCTTGCCAGTTTTTTGAACTCTACCAGGAAAGCAATGGGCAAGTATCTTCTTATCTATGCAAGAAAGAGTGCTTAGAATTTGCTACTCTCTTCCCCAAAACCATTTTTCTTTCAAATACTGTGAGGAGATGGAATTTTTATTTAAATGGATACTTCACTGAGCAGCTGGTGGGCACAAAGTTATATTAAAACTAGAGAAAATTACATTTTCTGGATGTACATGTGTGCTATGAAAGACAGGAAGAAGAGGTAAAAGAAGCCTTATGAGAGGGAAGTAAATGGTAAAATAAATTTTCTTGATTCTTCAGATGATAGCAAGAACGTTTCCAAGACATCACTCCCAGGGTAAGGCAGTTGGCTCAGAAGAACCCAGTGCTGGTGCCATTCAAGGAGCCTTCAGAAGGACCTTTTTAGCTGACTCGTGATCTGTGCAGTTAAAAAACCAGCTTTGGCAAAGCGGGCTTTGCAGATGTCTTTCACAAAGCCTCCATTCTTGGAGAACAGGTTCTAGAGTAGGATATTAGAGCCTATTTCCAACATGCTGTCTCAAAGTAGGAAACCTTCTATTTAACCTTTCTTAAAAAACTTTTAATGTTTTAATCAGGCGATATAGCATCGAAATGCATTATCGGAACGACACTTCAAAGGATCCTTATCTCCTCACTTTGCCAGGGTGCACCTCTTCTTGTCCACTTGAGAAGTTTGCTGAACTAGTTTCTCCTGTGATTACAGAAAACTGGTCAAAAGAATGCAGGAAGAAAGACAAAATGAAAGGTAGTGTAACAGTTCTGTATTTTCCACGTAAGACATGCAGGCAGATATTTTATCAGTGGCTCTGAACTTTGTACCTTTCACACAATCAATAGATTTCCCTTTAAGAGTGGGCCAGATTTACTATGGATAAGGAATGTCAGTAGAAATTAAATTAGCATATTCACAAAAGGAGCTGCCTAAAGGCCGTGGCCAAGACTAGATCTCCACTTGTTGAAAATGTCTAAGAGAAGTATGGATGTGGGTGTTATATGAGTGTCCTGTGCATGTTGGATACATCAGACTTTCTGCATATGCAAAGCAAAAATGGCTTGCAAATGCATGGTAAGATTTGTGCATCTGTATTTCTGCCACATGCACTATGTACTGAGGATACCACTGCACTCAGCTGTACTGAGTGCAGCTGATCCATGAAAACATGGTGGCTATTTGCCTTGGACTACCAACAGCTGAGAGCTGATAACCTCTTCCTGCCTGAATATTATTTCTGGGAGGGAGGAAAAGAGCAAGACAACACGTTTCTTTTCAATAGTCCCATTATTTCCTCTGTCCTGCATATATTCAACATTTTGCTGATCCCTGATGAAACTATTTTTTCTTTTTTCATTAACCACACATAGTCCCTCCTGCCCTATGGAAAACTGGGAGTAAGATTTACCTATGCACAGGAAGCAATCTATAAATTTCCAGGACTGAAGTATATGTTCTTATGTTGCATATGTCAGTAAATGTGATCTTGGCAGAAATATTTCCATTGTACATATATGTAATTAGACTGTTAGCTTTGCATCTAAAATGGTATACATGTATGTCTTTCATTAACTCCCTTTTCATTTATTTTTTGTTCTTCACAGATATTTTTATTGGATTTAATGTTGCTGTTTGCTTGTTGTCCATTTTTAACCTTGTACTGCTCTACCTCCTTTATCATTATGGACGCTGCAGGCTCAGAAACAATTACCAAGACATTTAAAGCGGAGGTACAAAAATGAAAGAGAGTAGCGAGACATCAAGAAATACTTGAAGTTGCTGATATCCATCAGTTTGCTCTGGTCAAAATAATCTCCAAAGCATATTCAATGAACCTGAACAGCTGAGGTATTTGTGGCCTAGCTCCTAAAATTCTAAACATCTGCAGTGAGAAATACTGTAGAAATACGTTATTTTAGGAATTACTGGATGGATGGAATTACTCCAATTTATATCTTTATTCTACTACTTCTATTAATCAATCTTACATCAACCACTGGGGTGAAAGAGTGCTATTGCCTATGCTTTTTTTTATATTGCCTATTACCATTTAGCCCTCTGCTGCTCAACAAGTCTTTCTTCAAAACTGCAGTCTGTAATACTTACCTTACTTCCTACAAATGGCTATTTTGTTGATGCACAGGAAAATGTTTTTAGGGAGCAGAAGCTGCAATTACTGTATGAAAAAGACTCATACCAGCATTTGGACATACTGTTTCTGCATTTATTCATGCAAATTTATGCATGAGTTTTGACCTTGGCCTTCAGCAAATAAAAGTCTTCATCCTGCTCTTTAAAGGAGTTACACCTCTATAGCTCTCACTGAAATTAGCAGAACTGGGATAATCTCTGTCACATATCCAGGCATCAAGCAAGAAGCTTAGTGCAACAGCATCTTGGTCAGTGTCTGTAACTTCAATAATATGGATAAGTAAATACATAAAAACCTATTTTCTGTTGCTACACTGTTTTCCTATTTTTCTGACCTTCCAGTCATGAATGATCTTTTGCTCTGCATATTTTCTACAATGCCTTTGTTCTTGTCCTGCTACAGGTCCCTTCTATAATTTAATTTCTTTGAGCCACTCTTAGAATAATTCCTCAAGCTATCACTCTCGTCATTATCTTTAATTTTAAACTACAATAACTCCTTTAAGACCTTGCTCTGTTCACAATCCCATTTGTTAGCAAGACATACACTAAAAGTAAGAAAACAATGATTCTGCTTTTTGTATGTTGATCTCTTCTGTGTAATATATTTTGTTTAGATTGTAAGCTTCTAATGTCAGGGAATGTGTTTCTGTAACTGCTCTTGAGTGTCACAAACGATATGCATAATAAGCACTAATATTGATGTATAAAATCCTACTTATTGTCATATGTTTCAAGACTGAATCAAGACTTTTTCATCCTGTAGTCCTGCAGAGGATACTGTGAATTACAATACCATGGAGAAGTCTCTTTAAAAACCAAGACAACCATACAAACAGGTGCCAACAGCAGGGTCAGCCCAACAGATATAATGAGTTCAAGCTAATGTGCTCAAGCTAATGTGTCCTGTTGAGATTTAGAAAGAGAGGAAGCTGAGAGATGGAGCTGCTTAGCTCAGACATAGCATCACAGCAATGTGAATAAATTGCTTCTGGACTGTCTTTCACTCATGTTCTGTGGGTTGCAATGTGGAGCCCAGGAGCCTCAGCAAGCTATCACTGAGATAGTGATCTAGAGATCAGCCTTCAATATTACAGCTGAAATGTGATCTATATAGTGATATTAAATATCATATATTAAATAGCGTAAGTCAGAGTAACAAATGCTTGTGGGAATACAGCACTTCCCAAACATTGCATTTCTTGTAGTAACTTCAGCTACTGAAGTGTCCACCCTTCAAAACATTATTTCTCACTCAGTAAAAAGCTTTTAGTAGTATCCATGACATTTCCATTTTATCTATTTTAGGAAATATCATAATCAATGGATGGATTTGATTCTTACACATTCAGGATTTTTACTGTATAACAAGTTGATGCAAAGCTGTCAAAAAGATGAAAGGCTGAAGGCTGTCCCTAAATCAGATGGTTTAGATATACAAGCTTCAGCTTGTAACTAGTAGTTTTGATCCTCATGCAAAAACTTGAAGGAATATCTATATTGCTGTCAAATATATCAGAGCAGCTCTAGGAAACAAGCCTGAGCTGGCTTGGTTACTATTAGCAGGGTACTCACAGTGGGGAAAAGCCCAGAACAAACTGCAAAACTCATCCTGGCTCCTGTATGTGCATATATATAAAAATATATACACAGTCAGTAGTTACCTGATACTGAGCTCTGTATTACCACAGCCACAATGCTGCTGGTACCCACTTAAGGATAAATTATGTTTTTATTAGAGGAAGTCAGATGCTCGACAAGTGAAGATGTATCGACTGATAATGTGCAGTAACAACCAGTTTTGAAATACTAGAAAATCAGTCGATTGCACTCCTCAAGAGGCAGAACGGGACGTGTTTTTTCCAAGATTGCTTTCTACAAAAAGAAGTAGATTCAGACAGAAAGTAAAATGTGAAGTGTCTGAGACATCTTGTGTGGTTTATGCTGCTCAAGCCTAAGCTGTAACAAAGAATTTCAAAAGATGAGGCAATTCTTATTGCAGCCGGAGCTGTCAGGAAGGAGTTTTATTGTAGGGACACCTTTTTTGTTAACAGATAGTCATACTTGAAAATGCATATGCACTTTTAGAAAGGATCCAGTGAACACAAGTTACAGAGAATGTAATGACAGGTTCAGATGATGTAACTTCAGAATTAATGAGGGTACACTAAAGATGTAATACATTAGTAAAGTAGGCCCTGAATCTCACTTATAGGAAAGACGTTTTGTCTTGCTGTGTTTAAATCAAGTAAAATTTCTCCAGTGGAGTAAAAGGTTGTACATGTAGACAAGGTCGCAGCCTTTTTATTTTTTCAGCCATATTTACAATTTGCTTAGCATAATCTGCAGACTGTTTGTGATTAGAAAATATCTTGTCTCCAAGCAACTTGTGGCACTGCAATAAAGTACTTTAAAGAAACAACTCAACATTTGCAATTTTATCTTACTGAAAAACAATGGAGCTTTAAGTATGTCTAGAATTTCAAAACAAAAGTAAATGTTCAGATTGGTTGCTTCTGTAAGAACAGATTTTAAAGCACTTCTGCTTTGATATGAATAAAGTTGATGACATGAAGCTCTTCAATTTGCCCTCTAGCAGTGACATCATCTGTCTCTACAATAATTACAGTAGCAACTAGATGCTCTGCAGCAGGGTTTTTCTGGTGCATATGGTAGACAGTAGTGCATATGCAGCACTTTTCACCTCAGTCAGCAACAACCTCCTCTTACTGAATTGATTTTATTCTGGAATTTCTTTATTCACAGGCCTGAATATTGCACACACTGGGTCAGCACAGCATGGGCATCTGACTTCCAGAGTAATATCGGCTCAGCCAGGAGCACTCATGTTCATTTGTACCTGTAATGTAGGGACATCGGGTCCAAATGACATTATTTCTCCTCACTTTAACACATTCTCTTAGCTGTGGTAACATACAGAAAGCAGAATGACAAACGTACTCTATTTGGAAAAAAAAGAAAAAGAAGAAAATCTATTCAGTCCAAAAATTCTTAAGTCTGGATTAAACCCCAAAAGACAAGAGTTACATTTCTAAATTTTTCTCCACAAACAAAAAATACTAAAACTTCTACTCTACAAAGAATATTAATGATTCACCATGCTGGAACTCGAGAGTGATGATGAGAGTAAAGACCGGCTTGTTCTTAGGGCTTGGCCCATACAAACCCATGCTGAGGTGATGTCAGCAATATTGCATAAGATTGTATTCTTGGCATGGAAGAGTTGAAACTACTGTATTCCTTATAGCATTTCTTATAAAGATGGGGATGAGAGATGGACATTTACCTGTAAACAGATAACTTTATTGATTGAGACACTAATGCTTCTTCATCAGAAATTGCCAAGTATTAATACTCAAAGAGATAAACATGAGTTGCTATTGAAATAATAGCACATCACTTGAACTATTACATTACGTGGTCTCTTCTATGACTAGGCAACTTCACATCCGAAGGGATTATAGCACTGGAAAGACCTGCACTTCTAGGAGATCAGGTACAGTTGGAAAGACAGTTTAAAAGACAAACTCCTGTTTTGCTAATTTCTGTAACCTCTCATACTAGAATGACACTACCTTTTCTCCTGAGTCTCAGTGCATTATCAAGTTTGTCCATCCTGCAGATTGAGGTTCCAGTGGTCTTTTAAAAAATCTGTAGAGAGCAAAACAATGCCATTTATCAGCTCAAAGTAGATAGAGGCAAAAGAAATTGTCCTGGCTTCGTCTCTCTATATATTTAGCTGCAGTCATGTGCATGTCCAAAAAAAGGTAATTTCTTTGTGCTCTGTTTACAGCAGCTAAATCTCTTGCTCTCTTCCTACAGTGAGCCCTTGACTTCAGAGGACTCAGCAATTCTCCTAGCTCATCTACCCTATAAACTGAAACTATGGAAAGAAAAGTTGTAAAAGGCAGTCTGATCATAAAGTCTTTTCCTTAGGAAGATGAGGATAAACATGGACTGTAATTTAAGGTCCAAACAGACAAGCTCTCCATTCTCTAATATGCAAGTCTTGACAGCATTTGGATCAATAATTACAGGCAGACTAGCAAAATTCCATAATACCCACTACTATTGAGCTGTCTGAGGACAGTGCCAGTACTTCTTGGAAGTGAAGCTCCTTCATCCTTTCCATTCTAAGGCATTCTTGCAGTTTCTCCTGGCTGCTCTTCAGAAAGCTCTTCTTTATCTTTATTGAGATAAAGAAGAAAGTTGAGATAAAGAATAAAGCTCAAGCAGATCTGAAGCCTATATCTTGTTCAGAATTTTTGAAACACATGCATTTAAGATTAAAATATATGTGATTAGTGAATTACTGCTTGTTGTACAACAATTTCTTCACTTGTTTATTTAGACTATATATACAGAAATACTTTTACAGTACAGGCCAACTCCTCCAGGGCAGTCAAATGAACAATTCAGACACAGCATGTTAGACTTGTATATAGGTAAGATCATTTGCTGCTGATATAAGCAGCTCTTCATGAGAATCTTCTGTATCCTCTGTAATGTGGTGGTGGAAGAGAGCTTTATCAATCCATTATCCGTAACAAACAGACTCCGCTTTTCTTGGTAAAAGAAGATGTAGATGACAAAGCACTGTAGTCTGGAATACTTTCCAAATAAACACATGGAAGTCTCCTTTTGCTAAATGAAGGCCTAATTTTCACTTTGCTCAGTTAAATGTTTGGAAAGAAGGAGCTGGAAAAGACAGGCTACATTAAACCACACTATGCCGTGGTTAGCCTACCTCCAGCACAGTTACTGAGTTGTCTTCTCTTGTAAAGCTATTTGCTCTCATCTCTGAATTACTGGTAGGATAGAGCTGAAGGACAACAATACAGTGAGTACTATAAGCTCACTGTTACATATTTTAATGACCAAAATACTTGGTCATATATGTGAACCAAACGAGTCTTTAATCCTCTTGACTCGTCATTCTAACTTCTGCACTGAACCTCAGTGTATGCATCAAAGCATAGTCTCTGTTGATTTATCTCTCTCCCTTTCTGACCATACATTCAGTAATATCAATACTGTAAAAAACCACTAGCTGGGCTGCTTGGTTTGGTTGTCTGGTTGAGGTTTCACTATGGTTTGAATACTAATCCTCTGTAAAGACCATTCTTCACTATGAAGTGCTGTTGTCATTAATGACTGCCTGACTTGAGCCCTAAGAAGAATCCTGTACTGCAGAATTGCAGGCCAGAGTACAATTACTTAATATTTATTCACATGATACTTCGAACAAATAACTGAACAAAATTTTAGGAGATTTTCATAACCATAGCTTGCATTATCAAAGCAGACTGAGCACTCTAAACAAACTTTCTTCTTTATCTCAATGAAGTAACTGCCACTTTGGAGAGTGCAGACATCCTCTGACTCTTCTCAAGTGTGTTATTTATAATGATGTATCTCTCTGGTTTAGGATGTATTTTTAGAATGTAGTCTATATTTGTCATCAGAGAAAGCACAAAGTCTAATATGAGGCTCTTGATGATGATAGGTCTTGACTGTTCAAGAAAGAGCTATCTATCCTGAAATAACAATGATAAACTTTATAAGAACTGCATTGCTGAGCAGAAGGATATTACAGACCCTTATCTGTTCCAAGTAAATTCTATGAAAACTGGAAATACTATTGGAATGGTCATAGGTATAGGTTTGGGAGATTTCTAATAATAAAATACAAAAATTTTGAAAATGAGCTCTTCCATCAAGAAATTATTGGGATGGTCCTGAAGCTACTCTTTCTGTTCTTCTCAGAGATGTTTTTGTTTTCCACCATGGGCTTACATGTTCACTGAGCCCTCATAAATGTTACTGTGACAAGACCACTCCTGATTTCCCCTGAGTCTGAATGAGTGCACAGGAGGGAGGAAGGAGGGGAACTGTGCATAGCTGGACAACACCCCATTCTCAAATCAATCTTTCATTTATACATTAAAGCAACTGATGTAAAACTGATAGCAAGATAACATGATGCATGGAAAGGAACTCAAACAATCTCTATGTTTCATCATGTATGATTCACAAAGAAATTCCATCGTGTTTTAAGGAAGATAAAAGCAAGAGAAAGCACCTTGAAGACAAATGGCATAATCTTAGTCTAGCCAAAGCATGCAGTAGAAATGTTACATAGCCTGAGCAGAAAAGCAAACCCAAAAGAACTGTGCTTCTGTATATCCATGGGATGTCCCACTAACCATCAGCAGAGCCTAAAGGATTAGTCTCAAGAGTTAGCTTAAATACAGAAGCAGCTAAAATTAGCATAATCTTAATAAAAATATAAATTCCATAATGTTCGGTTATTTTGTACTTTCATAATGCCTTTCCTAGTATGAAAATCTATTTTTTTATAGATTATTTTGCTTTCAAATCTTGTCTGATGACAAAACAAGTTCTAAATAATCTGGTGAATGCTAAGAAAATCATTCCATAAACCAGATCCAACCTTTTCGCATAGTGGATGGGCAGCTCCCCCAAGTGTTTACCAACTATTGGATTGTGTGGTTTTCAGCAGTCTGTGGGCAGTTCTCTACTCTGATATAAGAGCCTAGTTCTAGGTGGGTAATGAAATGTCTTGGTATACACTAGATAGAGTCTCTGACAGTCAGCAAAATAATGGCATGAGAAACAAGTGTGATGGGAAGAGCAGTTTGTGTAAGCACCACAAGCTTCTCTTGCAATGAAACATATGAGACAAAAGCCAAGGCATAAGGTGCATCCTTAAGTACATTAATTATTAGCAGTAGAGCATTGGGAAAACCC
>QWTY01027081.1:0-15449 GCA_008033365.1 Pseudorectes ferrugineus
CTTTCCTCCTTTCCTCCTTTCCTTTCCTCTTTTCCTTTCCCTCTCCCTCTCTCAGGATCCCTCTGGCACACATTTGCTGGTAAATGTAAGAGTATGTGATATGTCTTCATGAAACTTTTAGTTTCCCTCTGTGTTCAGTGCAGTGCTTTGGGAAAAAAAAAAAAGGCCAAACACTCTTTTACATGTTGAAACTCATAAAATGTATCTGAATTGCATAAGAAGTAAGGAAAGCTGAAATTTTGTCCTCTTTAAACCTGTTTCACTCCTTTTTAAATGCTTTTTACTGTTTTCAAGAATAATGCTCAAGAAAATGAGTAGACAAGACATGTATGAGTTGTCCTGGCAGGCAATACAAAGATCTAATTTATCTAATTATAAGGCTGGAAAAACCCAAACCCACTGTCTCTGGACAACTCCTGTAACATTTTTCATCTTTGCAAGAAGATTTGTGTTTGCTGGCTTATGTAAAATATCCCGAAGTTTCGTAAAATTTCTATTAGGGGAGAATTTATTTTAATTTCACCTAGGTAAGAAGATGCAGTGGCTTCTGCAAAATGGCAGGAGCAAATTAAAAACATGTGGAGCTCTTGGTACTGTGCTTGCTCATCCTTTCTTGGCTCCTCTCACACCAGGTCTGGCTGGAAGCTGACTATGCCGTAGGCTAGCGTAAGTTACAGTAGTCCTAATGTTCTTCTAATTTATGATTGTTGTCATGGGCTGTCAGACCACGATTCCCCAGAGCACAATGAATTCTGCTTCTCAGCTTGCTGTTATCCCTGATAACACAACATCAGTGATAACGCAATATCCCTGATAACACAATATCAGCAGATCTAGGAGGGGAAAAAAAGAGCAGGTGCTCCTCAACAGCTCCTCAACACTTCAGGTCAGTAAGTCTGACCCAAAGAGTAGCTCAGGTGTCACCTACCTTCCAAATTGAGGGTCACCACTGCCGTGTCGTCCTCCAGCCCTTCGATCACCTCGCACTTGTACCTCCCGTAGTCCTCCAGCATGATGTCGGTGATGACGAGCGAGGCGTCGTTCTCGCTGCTCTCCCTCAGGGACACCCTGCCCTGGTAGCTCCCGTAGCTCTTCCTGTGGTGCCCCATGGCCACGAACACGTCCACTTCCTTGAGGTAATCGTAGGTGAGTTTGGTCCACTTGACGCGGATTCTGTGTGTTCCTGAGCCGGCCGCGGACGTGTGCTCGTGGTAGAATTTGCATGGCAGTGTGACGTTGCCGCCGCGGTGGGAGAAGATTTTAGCTTGCTCCGCTACCACAAGGAGACGGGGCCCGTTTTCTGTAGGATTTAAGGAGAAAAACGTAGGAAAAAAAAACCCCCAAGAATTAGGGTGCAGCCTTGCTTTGACTAAATGGATGTGGTCGATGCCATAACCACCAGCTACATCTGCAGGATCACTTCCCTGCAATCATTTTGGACCTGTGCAGTAATAAGACTTATAAACCAGTTATAAATAATTATTTGCTCAGCTGAAAGTATCTCTGTGCCCCCCACACAGGCAGAGGCCATCTCATATACCCCGTAGTCGTGAAGAGGGACTTGTGTAAATAGATTTACAGGGTTGTATAGCTGATGAATGAATGTCATCATCCATAAAAGTCTCTAAAACACATCCCATATTTTCCTGTGGGTTGTTCAAGAGTCGTCTATCAATGCTTTACTTTTTATTTTCATAGTTCAGTTTTTCTGGAGGGATTTAGCTTATTCTCACAGTCTGGGATGCAGAGAATCCCACTCACAAATCAGAAAGATCATTAATGCATCAAACAACATTACTTACATTGACATTAAAAGTGTCGGCAAAATTCTCAAATAGACATTTCAGGCATTTTCTATTTGTATTTTACTCTAACTTTTGAGCATGAATTCCTCTTCTGACCAGGGTAAGGAAGTCTAGTTGATCTTCAAACGTAAAATCTGATCCTCCACTGCCCACTTTCTTCATCATCCCAGTGTGGTATTTCCTCATCTTTTTTTCTGATCTCCTTAAAACTTGTCATTATTTTATCTTTTATATTTTGATCCCACTTTTCATGCAAACCTGGATGGGACTATCTGTCTCCTCTCCTCCTCACCCCAGGTTTCCTGCTTCCCTTCCCTCTAGCAGGTCACCACAGCAGATGTTGCTCTTTGAAATCATTTTGCTTAGGGCAGTCGGCTGGAGCAGGTGCTCACTTCCAACCCTGAGTCTCTGGGGCTTTTATGGGCTGTGCTGCCTTGGGAAAACCCTGAAAAACGCAGATTTCGTGTGGTAGTCAGCAGATGTATCCAAAAGTGATAATTTTCCCTCCTTTCAGTATCCCTTGCCAGGCATCTCATGTGAAGTTTGCAGAACCGGTTGAGCAAGCTCAGCGCTCCTGTTGGGTTTGGTGTCCTTGACCACTGGGACAGTGACCAAAACCCCCAATAAATCACCAGCTTGCTGGGAAAGCACCACCACCCTCACTCTGCATCACAGGCTGTGAAGAAAGACCTTTCAATCCCCCATGCCTGTTCAGCAAGTCGATGTGGCTGCCTAGAAATGTGATTTCCCCACTCCGAGGCTCAGTCTGGCTCTCTCTAAATCCAGCAGAAGCTGTGGATAAGCTCCCAAAAACAGAGGCTGCTGAGAGGATGACCCTGTGAAGGCAAGCAGCAATTTTCTGCTGGGGATGAGTCTGGGTTGGTCCAGACAAAACCGATGCAAAAATGTCATCAGCCAGGGAGATGTGGATGGCTGAAGCAGGGAAGGGCTGGGATGGATGTGGGCTGACAGACAAGGTTTAGGTGATGAGCTCTCCGTGGAGAGTCTGTCCCACCCTTCCAGCTGTCTGTCCACAGCCCTGGCTTCTGAGTCCTGCTGACAGGTCTATGGTTAAGTGAAATATCTGCCCAAACTGCAGCCTCAGCTGGATCTCCCTCTCTGCCCACCACTGCACTGAGCTGCACCCCGGGGAATGCAGCATTTTGTGATTGTGCAAACACGTCTGGGGGTGGTAATTGCAAAGATGAGTCCAAATGTGCGTCTGCTTGAGGGAAACAGGTATCCCAAAGGTGCAGCTCTTTGTCAGGAGGTGCTGTGTCCACAGCACAGCTGTTACCTGCACCAGGCAGGGCTCCAGCTTCCTCAAGAATGGACAAATTTGAGCGCTGCAAGGTGTTTTACCTTCCTGCCCCGTGCAAAAACAGTGCTGCAGGGCAGATCCCCTTTCAACCAATGTTCTTTTTCACTGCCCTTCTTTCCAGAGGCTCAGGGGTGCTCCAATAATCCGTCTTCCCCCTTCCAGAGGAGAGCATCCAAGGAGAGAGGTGATCTGAGGCGAGGCACCATGGAAAGCCCTTACCAGCAGTTTCCACAGGAGGAGGAGGAGGAGGAGGAGGAGAAGGAAGAAAGTGAAGACGGCCAGCACAGTTTGTCTGCAAATTTTCCTGTTTCCTTCGGGGACAAAGGCGTTCCACAGCCTTCTGTCCACCTTGGGAGGAGAAATGTTATGCTTTTGGGGTGGTTATTACCAAGAAATCTGATTCAGAGCTCAGCTATGCCGGGTCTTTAGTACCGAAATAGTCGAGTTAATAAATATTAGCAGAAAGGACTGGGGCAGGAGGGAGAGTCTGACTCAGGCTGTTAATGCTCACTCTTTCTAACAACTGTGCCTGTGCCAGCAGGGCCTGGAGGCTTGCCCAGAGCACTGTCACCTCTGACTCCAGCGTCAGCATCCTGATTTGGGGATGTTCCTCCCTGCTGGCTGCCTCCCACCTCCTCTGGCCCTTTGCAGCAGCCATTACCTGAGCCTCGGTGGTTGTAAAGAGCAGAGGGGATGGTAACCTGGGTAAAGGAAAGGAAAACGTGGCTTTTCTCATCCTGGAATGTCTCCTTTGTCCCTGGGGGTTCCAAGGGAGATGTGGCACTTGAAATTTTTTCAAGTTGTGTAAAAGCCAGTTCTTTTTCACAGAAAGTGGGATGATGTGCCCTTCTCGCTGGAAAGACAGTGAGGCAGAAAATTGCATTGCTGCTGCTGCTTCTCCCAGATCTGGGAGAGGAGGAAGGATCTCTGGCTTTCAAGGAAAAGCAGATGTCAGACTGGGAAATGAGGCACAGCTTGGGCTAGAAGACATGAAGGCAGCAGGGACTCGGGATTAAAAATGAGATGACTGGGGTTTGGCAAGAGGCCTAGAGGTCTTTATTATCCAGTAGCCAGTGAGAGCCAGGGCCAAATCTACCTAAACTGCACATTTTTGGGAGAGTGGCAAAATGAATGGCCTCGGCTTTCCTGGAGCCGACGAATTAAAAAAACCCCAAACCCACAAGAAACCAAACACAGAGCAAACCAGAATCCCTCCATTCACAATATGTAATTGTCTCTGGCTTACTGCTGTGAAACTCAGCTCAAATGAGCAATGAGTTCTGCTTCCTGGGTTGTCTTAGTGAAACAAGGGCTGATCTGTGGTGAAACAGTGATCTGGTCATGGGAGATGGGGGAAACACTGATTTGAAGGGTGGTCGGAGAAGCTCCCTGTCTGCTTCCCTCGTGGGCATTCTGACAAGGCCAATCCTTCTGAATAAAATTATTTATGTCTCTAAATGGCAGGAATATCCTGAAGGTGACTGCAGGAAGGAAAAGGATGGGACACCCGAGCGTGGTCACAGAGCCCAGCGTTGTCACTTGAGGAGGATGACTCCTCTTCCTCAGAACGGCTCACTTCAGAGGTACCATCAGAGGATTTGTGAGGTAAACTCCGAAACCCCCAGGTTAAACAGGGTTTAACCCTCATTGAGGAGCTTCCCCTACAGACAGGATGGTTTGGATCCTTGCAGGGGACAAGGCAGGTCACACATGCCACTCCTGAGCCTCAGATGGGGGATGGACAGTGCTGGGCAACTTCCAGCTGCTCCTTCTTTTGGGGACAGAGGCAGGGCAACACCCTGGTGACTGGCTCTGCTCTCAGTTCCAAGGGCAGGATTGGGATGAGAAACATTTCCCAGGTGGGGCTTTTCACCCTTGCAGGCGTATTTTGTGTGGTCAGACCGGCAGCAGCTGAGCTGTGAGTGCAGAACCAGGCCCCACTGGTGACTAATTTGCTGCATTTTTTTCCACTCCTGCTTCCCTGCTATTGATTCTGACAGATTGTGGCCTTTTGTTAATCCTCTTGGTGCTCTGAGATGGATGACAGAGGCAGCAGAGTGCGGGAACAGCCGAGCTAGCTGGAACAGAGTTTGCCCAGGGTGCAGGAGATGTCCAGCTGGGCAGGATAACACACAGCTCTGGGAGCTGCTTTCCCCAAGCTGGAGGGAAAGGCTGCCTGACAGAAGTGAAAACTCACTTAAAAACTTGCTTTCTTGGGCTGGCTTTGCTGTATCTCAGCGGTGCCAAATCTGGTATGAACTGCAGGGGAAAGGATGCTTTGCTACCTTAAATAATAAGGCACAGGCAGCAGCAGGCTGGGCACCTGCTTTTCCTCCTCCTCCTCCTCCTCCTCTTCCTTTCTGCCTGCCCAGCCTGAAAGCTGCACAATGAGCACTCCTGCCCTGGTGGTCATTGCTTTGTCCATCTCTCACCTTGGTGTTGGTCAGTGTGATGCCCATTTCAAGGACAGTGAGGTGGACTTGCTCTGTTGGAGCTCTCACTTCAGTCTCACCTGCTGCCTTATTGGTTTAGCTCCAAATTTTACTGCTGGACATATTCTGAGGTTGGTTTGTCTTTTTAGTTGTGGGCTGATTTTTGGGTTGTGGGTTGGTTGGTTTGTTTTTAATTTTATTTTTGCTGTGGGGTTTTCTCCTGGTTTCCTTTTTTAATTTTTCTCCCTTAACTGGCTTCTGCACTGCAGAATGATGGCAAGCCAGGTTTGGAGGGCCAAGAGCACAGTGTGGGGCAGAGAGGATGAGTCACGCCACAACCCTTGGCAAACAGCTTTATCTGCTTTCTCCACCAGGAGTATCCACAATCTTAGGCTGAGCTGGCCACAAAACCTGATTATTCCAGCATTTTCATGGAGTGCCTTACAAAGCGACAGTGGAGGAAAAGATGTGCATTTTTACAGACAAAAAAAAAAATCACAGGCCAGGGATGACAACACAGAAGTGTTTTGTCAGGTAAATTCATGTATTGCCTAAATGTTCCACACTGTTAGCAAGCCCTTAGCTTAATAACACCCTGTGCCATCCTGCTTTAAAGAAACAGAGTTGTTTCTGGGTTTCCTGTAGTGTTACCAGGGACTTGAGCTTGTGCTAAGATATCCTCACTCTTCCCACAGCAGTGGCAAGTTTTCTTACCCTCAATTTTTTTTTTGTTATCTAAAATGTTTACTTAAAATTCATAAATATTTTGTCACATCCCATTTGATGCAATATGTAGAGAAGTGAGTTATTTTTGTACAAATATATGGTTGTATTAATCAAAGAATCCTGAGGAAAAACTGGAGGGAGAATTACACACATTTTTTGCCCATAGTGCACATTTTTTCTATCTGTGTTTTAACTAACTACCTTTTTACTTCTGCTTTTGGAAAAAAACCCCAAAAACCTGAAATCTTTTATATCTCATCTGTAGGACTGGTAAAAGATGCTCTATTTTGGCTCAAGCATTAATGCAGTTTTGCTGTGTCATGAGAAAGAAGAGGCAAGGATCCAACTCCGGTGTTCCTGCCTCTAAGCAGGCAGGATGGAACACCCCCAACACATTCCTTTCAAGTTTTTGATATAAAACTGGTAAGAGAAATGCTAGATAAATCTTAGTTAAAAGCTTCAGCTTCCAAATAATAGTACAGCTAAAAATACCTGTTTTATTTATGGCAGAGGAGAAATCTGTCTCTGTAACAAAGGCATTACAAGGCTGAGATAAAACATTTTTACAGCTGATTCCATCTCCTCAACTTGAGTAACGTGTTGGGGGGGGGAATTGTTAGAGAGAATGTATTAACTCAGGTTTAGGTTTCTAGGAGACCTAAGAGCACATAAAACCAGCAGGGAAATAACAAACTTCAGCTTTTTCTAAGTGATTGCCTTAAATAACTGTTAAGTGTGTTTTTGCTTGGGCATAGATAAATTTCATGGAGATCAGAACAGAGCAGGAATCAAGGCAATGTCTCTGCACTCCTTCCTCACAGAAGTAAATCTTCATGGGTGGCATTAGGAACGTCTGACAAAACCAAAACATTGCACAGAAACTGCGAGGAGCTCTTCCTCAATCACCCTTAAATGCTAAATATATAAATATGGAATTCAACTGATGTAACCAGCAAAGGCAAAATAATGACTTAAACTTGTGTTTCGTGTGAATCCTCGTGTTCTGTAATTTTTTTTTTATTTATTTTTATTTTTTTTTTTTTTTTTTTACAACCCAAATATCCTGGCACCTATCACTTCAGGTCTGCACCAGGACATGCAGCCCAGGGTGCCTTGGATGAGAGCACCATCCAGCAGGAGGTGGGGTTGCTGCTCCCTGCTGATATTTCTGTCCCCTGCTGGTGCAGCAGGCCATGATCTGGAGAGGAAAGGTTGTATGGAAATCAAAGAAACAGCTCAATTACAAGAAGAGGCAGCAAAATGCATCGTGGCAGCAAAGAAATTGTCCTGAAAAAGGCAAGGAAAGAAACCCCAGACAGAAAGTAGAAAACAGGAAGGCAAAGAAAATGGAAAGAAATGTCAGGTAAATGGAAAATTTGGGAAATTCCGATGCCCATCATGGAAAATGGAAAAATGCAGAAAGGTGGGAAGAATGAAGGAAGTTAAAAGTGAAGTGGAGAAGTGTGAAGATAATCAAGATAAGGTTAACTTGAGAAGATAAGAATTAGTGTAAGAGGTCAGATGAGCAGTGCATTTAATCTCTTATCATGTTTTTTGGCTGGTCCAGAAATTCTGTGAGCTTCTTGCTCTCTCTTGGTGCTGGCTTGTTTTGAAGGAAAAGAAGTGGACTGTAAATAAAACTCATTATGCTGGAGAACAAGCAGGTCAAAGATTTCCTCTGCTTTTGTTATTGGGTAATTGATTTAACTTATTTGTTTGTGCTTAGGGTTTTTTTGTTGTTGTTTGTTTGTTTGTTTGTTTGTTTCAATTGGACAGCATTAAAAAGTTTTCAGTTCAGTCCATATTGAAATATTTTTTGGTGTGCATAAATAAATCTGTGTAGTTTGATAGGCAAAGGGGTGCCTTCTCGCCCCTCAAACATAACAAAATGCTGCATAATACAAATTTCTTACGTTCAGAGGAAAGCTGAAATGTTAAACTTGATCCTCCACGAAGCAAACTTTGTGTTCTCTTCGCTGCCTTTCCTTGTGTTTCTACAGCCTGAACAAACTGGAATCGTCTTAAAGGCTCTGGCTCCCCTCAGGTAATTAACTCAGAAATTGCTGTGGTGGCTTAGCCAGCTCTGCTCATTTTGCAGAGCAGCTGTGCCCAGGGGAATGCCCTTCTCTCTGCCTTTTTTTTGGGTAATTGGTCAGCGAGCAGCACCGTGAGCAGAGCAGAGAGATGGACAAAGTGAGCACTGAAAGGATGGATCAGAGAGACTCTGCAGATCTTCAGGAAAAGTTGTGAGTCTCTAATTCCATGGACATGCTGGGAGCAGTGTTGTTTTCTTGTCGTGGGGACACTTCAGTCCCATTCTCACATTCACCAGATCATTCCATTTATGAGTGTGGCTTTTTCTGAAGAGTGAAACTGGCACCCCCTAAGGCACATGGAATTTTTCAGGGGTGTAGGGCAATGGGGACAACACATCTTGTTTAAATACTGTTGTCTCTTTTTACATTTTTTATCCCCAAAAGTGAGACTGGAATGACAAACTACCAGGGGAAGGGGATTGGGTCAAGCAGGCTGGGATAACAAAGCACCCTGACCAAAACCATGAAATCCACCACGGGCTTCAGCAAAGAAAATAAAACCACAGAAGGCATAAAATACAGCTTTAGATATTGTATAAATTTTGTGCATTGATATTGGAATAAACCCAAAAGGAGAAAAAATATATAAACAAAGTGATTGGGCCAGAGGAAATAAGACGAAAATACTGTGAAAAGTAGGGAGGTAAAAGTGCCTCAAGATGAGAAATTTTGCTCAAGTCCAGACTGAGTATATTAGCCAACAAGGACAGAGCCAGGAGCTAGAACTGACACTGTCAGCAGGAACAGAGCTGTTGATGAAACCAGTAAATCATTTCAGAGAAAAACTGAAGTGTTTAAGAGAGAACATAGACACAGAACTATGTCTACTGCAGCGTTAGAGATTGCCAAAGTGTTTGTGAAAATAAAAACTCTCTTTTCCAGAGAGTGGACATTTGAAAGGCAGAGCTCTGTGTCCGTAAAAGCAAAGTAAAATTGTAGAACAATGAAATTTATGAAGTACTCTTTGTTCTGGTTGACAAATATTGAGTTTGAGAGGGGTGTCAGGAGATTTCACACTGATGGAGGGGCAGCAAATTGGGGTACCCAGACCTACTGGCACTGGGTGTGGCAAACCTGAGGGTCGAGGTGTGACCTCATCTGTCACTTTAGGACAGTACCAGGTGTTCCTGGACAGCAGCAAAATAACAGATACAGAAGAAATATAGCAGAAAATAATAAAAAAGTAAAGTAATTCAACCATCAACCAGCTAATTAGTCTGACCTCAGCAGCAATCAAGACTTTAGAACAAGTTTTGAAGGAAAATTGTTGAACAACAGGAATAGAGTCCTAGAAAGAGGGATAAGATGAAACAGACACTTACCAAAGAAAGTCAGAGTAATCTGATATCAGGTATATAATAAAACCAAATGTATAAGGCTGAGGAATATGATGTATCATTTGCTTGGAGCTTGGGGAATTGAGTGATATATGGAAAAATGTATGAAAAGAAGGCCAGTGAACTGTCTTCAGTATAATTTCTCTAATATTTTCACTAATTTTACCTTACACAGTAATTGTGACTTTTGGATTAATAAAATTTTCACATGGCTTATTAACAGCACTGAAGGGAGGAGAGTGGGTATTTAGAACATTTGAAGAAAGAAGGGTGGAAGAAGTAGGATAACATTTAATGCTGAATGCACAACCCAGCCTTTTGAGGTCTAGTATGAAGAATTATTGATATAAAGCTCATACTTGTTAATTTCAAGTGGCAGTGAGGGAGACTGGCTGCTGAATACTGTCTGTCACCACAGACTATTGATCAGCACTGCAGCACAGCTGTGAACAGCAAATTTGATCCAAGGTCTGAAGAACAAAGCATTGCTGACTGGAAAACAGAAATATTAAGGCCAAACGAGGATTTTATCTGGAATAAAGTCCTGGATGGGAGCACTCAAGTAGCAAGAATCAGAATGAGAACTGGGGTAAAGATGAATTCCTGACATTATCAGGTTACAATATCCAATTGGTGCAGCAATCAGGAGGTTATACACTTGGACAAGAATTTGAAAAAGCACACTCAAATGATAGCTGTGGGGATATGGTGTTATTAATGTTTTAAAGCTAACCTCAAAGAAGAAAAAAATGTTACTGGAAGCCAAAGGACAACAGCAGGAGAAGAATGAGACCATAAACTAAGCATGGAGAACTAGGAGGGTGTTTTCCATATCAGAAGAGTAGGGTGCAGAACTCTTTTGCAGTAAGGAGATCTGAAACCCAGCTCTTTAAAAAATTAAACTCAGCCCACAGGAGATTACTTGATGTAAAGAATGGGGAATATAGCACAGTTTCCTTCTCTGCCTCGGGAAATCCCTCTCACCTCTGTGTAAGTGCTTAAATACACAACATTCACACACCTTTTGTAATTCCAAGGCATTCCCAGGCATGCAACCCAGGAGGAGTTTAGCTACACATCTCTTGGATTTCAGCAGTGGAGAGGGATGCTGGATTTGTTAACGTGATAAAAAGCCACCTTTTGTATGAAGCTACAACACAGGAGTTCCACAGTGTTCCCTGATCTCCATCCCATCTCCAGGTGTGGGATTTTTATCTGTTTATGCAGCACTGGACAGAGAGGGATCCCAGCCCTGGTGGGATTCCATGGTGCAGGGAGGAATGGCAAAAATCAGCAGCAAAAATGCCAAGTCCCAAGCAATTTCAGCCTCTTTGATTTGTGGTCTGCCTGTGCATTTCAGAGCCTGGACCAGCTGGTGCACAGAGCCTGTGGTAGTGCTCAAATTTAAATCTTTATCCAGCTTTCCTTGAAGGAATAAACTCTTGAGGTACAGGTGAGTTTTCTTGGGGAGGCAGAATGGTTCACCTTGAAACTTCTACCAGCTTTGAACTATTTGGGTTCAGTAATAATTGACATGTATGGCTTGTGAATTACACTAAAGTGCTGGCTATTCCACTAATTTAATTTTCCAAAAAGATAAGGCTCAGGGACAAAAAGCTGCATGATACAAGGAAAGGCAAAATATTTGTTTATTAGACATTGATGCCTGATTTGAAATTTGCCCTGGGAAGCAAGTGTTCATCACGCCAGAGCAGTGATAGCTCTTCATTTTGGCATAACACATTCATTTGACCTTCATCCTGTGAGCCTCCTCGGAGGGAGAGCAGCTATCTGTTACTCCTTGTCTGACCTTGACAACCCATTTTTAATAGGTGCAGGGTGCCTTTAACTTGTGTGGCTTTCCTGGGAACTCCTAAACGTTCAGCCTTCCCTGGTAACCTGCTCTAGCTTGGGAATTCATATTTACACAAACACTCAAGTAGCACAATTTGCTGGCTGTTGAGAGAAAGAAATCAAACTTTAAAAAGAGAGAGAGAGAGAGAGAGAAGGAGGGAGGGAGAGGGGACAGTAATTCTGCGTTTCTTAATTTTGCAAAATTAATTTTAGCCACGCTCAGGGAAGGTAGGAGTGAAAGCAGGAAAATCCCTGTTCATTCTGCCTGTTCTTACTGCATAAACCCCCCTGATTCTTCTCACGCAGGATAACCCTCGACGACTGAAGCTGGGACTGAAAAAACAGCTGCATTGTGCTGCAGACTCAAATCCTGCCACAGCTGTAATCTCTGGGACTCTAACATGGACCAAACAGGATTATGCAGAAGGCCAGGATAATATTTAGTGTGAATTAAAGGTATGAGGAAAAGCACATTTCTTTCGGGGTAAGTTACTTTATTATTTTTTTTTTCTGGTTTACATTGCCCAATTATGATCTCTGACATGCTCAGCCTTTTTAAATAACACACAGCAATGAATTTCTGTACTGTGGAGAACTATGTATGACAGACCTCTTAAAACCAAATCTATTCCACAATAAACTGAAGTATTTTAACCCACTGCAGTTGTTTATTACTTTAGGATACATGTTTTTTCTCCTTGTCTTAAATCGTGCTGTACTTTACTCACTAACCTTTGCAAGGTTGTGACCAAGTGCTATTAAACTGTGCAACTTCCATATTTTTTTTTTTTTTTTTTACTTTCCTTAGGAGCAATAATAATGCAACACAACCAGAAAATAAAACATTTGGTCAACAGTAACACAAGTATTTATAAAACAGTGTGAGAGCATTAAAAAAAATTAAAGATCATTAAGCCCATTATTCTGTTTCCCTCAGCAATATGCAGACACAGCTATTTTCTCACTTATTTCCTTACCTTGAATGTGAACAATTCTTTCATGCTCCAGACTTGAGTTGCCAGGGTGAGGTTGAGCCCAGCAGACAGAGATCAGCACCAGGAAAAGCAGACTCTTCATCTTTATAGCCACAAGAATCTTCTTCACTGCAAGGGCATCACATACGGAGAGGATTGTGAGTTTTTGGAAACCTTTCACAGTGTGGCACTGCACAACTTGTTAGAGCAGTGATCTTGTGAGGGTTTTTTAATGTATTGAGCCCACTCGGCTGAAAAAAGTTACAACAGCTGCTAATTTTTTAGGCATGAATATTGGACCTTTTTGTTGTGGACTTTAAATGCAACTGGCAATCCATATTTAACTCTGACTATGCAGAAATTCAACAAGAAAAAAGATATAAAAATGCACAGACAAATATTCCTAAGCCAAACTCCTTGCAAGACCACACGTAAGCAGAACCTGTGTTTCACAAGACGTTCTGGTGTACTTTTGATTTTTCCAGACCTACTCTAGGTCTGGTCTGCGAATACAATTAAAACAATCAAAGCTCTATCACTGTATCTACATCCACTGCATGATGCAATCTGCTGGTGATAGGTTTTCAAGATTAGAACAATCTTCTTGTAGGTTTTGGCACTTCAATCAAGTCTGCAGTTTAACTTAGCAGTCAGGATCGCAAATCTGCTCGAGCTGAGCAGCAAGGATGACAAAACATTTATTAGGCTGACTAGGAAGATCAATTTCACTTCACATCCACTTACCATTTTAAAAGATGCCTAAACACACAACGAAATGTTTGAAACCATGCACAAAGTAGGTTAGAGTTGAATATGCTACCACTGCAGCTGCCCTGATTGATTTTTCATTCATTTCCACCTAGAATGCTGACGCACTAACTGAGTGTGCCAGGTAGGGTCTCTGCAGGCAGCAGAGCTCAGCGCTGCAGGGAAAAATCTCTGCCAGCCTCTGAGAAGTAATTAGGCAAATGAGGACCTGAAATAGAAAAGGAGGCATAAAATACAAGAGGTTTTGTGTGGAGGGTTTGGGCTGTTGTCGTGTTTTATGGCTGTAATTTTTATGAATCTGGTTCCTTGAAATGAAAGGTAGCTGTTTCCCAACTTTGCCTTTTGAGAGAGTAAGATTTTCCCCCCCATCACCAAATAGTGGTGGCATTATTAGTATGATTTTTTCTCAAATACAGAGAAATAATTCTTTCCTCCTTTTTCCTCTATCAGAGCTAGAAACACATAAAATTTGCAGAGTACTCAGTCAAAACCTGGGTCAAGGTGTGAGCTTCGAAAGCAGTCCCCTACCCCCAGACAGACACAAGCCCTGAAGTGTTTCAGGTCTAGATCTAAATACTGTAACCTGAACCAACCTCTGCTGCAGACCAAAATGCAGAAATACCATTTTTCCATATCAGAACATGCACGTTACTTGCCTGCCCTTCCATTTCTTCAAAGCCAGCTTGGGTGGGAGTTCAGAGCCAAGTCAGCATCCCTTAATCCTTCCTGTGGAGTGCCTAGAGGTAGGACAAGTGCTGGCTGCACTCTCTTTCCCAGGTGGTCCACGCTCAGTAACTCAAGCCTCCGCGGCCACTCCCTCTTTCCTGGAAAGCTTGGGAGGCTTGGTGACCTCCATTCGGGGGAGCAAGGACAGATGTGGCTCCCTCTAGAGCACATCAGCCCCAGCCTGGGCTCTAGAGGGTCACTCCAGGGCGGCTGGGTGCTCCTCCTGCACGGTGGCACCGCTGGCCTGGCAGAGCAGGGCACGCTGGTGTGACACCACACTGCTCTGTCCCCCACAAACCCCACACCAGCCACCCCTGTGCTCCCTCCCACACAGGAAAATGCTTCAGGTTTGGGGTCTGGGGTGGTTTTTTTTTTTTGGCTGTTGGCTAGCATCTGACAGTTCTTTATTATCAATGATTTTTATTGCTTTGGACGTAGTTTGTGTAACAGAGAAGCTTTGGTTTGGAAGGCAGGGTCTGCGGGGGTATTCCCACTTCCATCTGCAGCTTGGAGCCTACGCTGGGGGCAAAACCTCCTGGGCCCTCTGAGTGAGGGAAAAGCCCACAGGGGCTCTGCAGACCTGCCCTGGGAGTGCCTTAGCAGCTCTTTAGCATTTTGCCTTTATTTCTTGCCACAAATCCGTGCTTTCCTGTGGCACTGGTGAAAAGAAACCTCACTTGGGGACAGCACCCCCGTCTCGACCAAGCACTGCGTGTGCAGGGGGTGAGGCTCTGCTGAGGAGTGAGGAAGATTCACCCTCTGGTGACATGGATGGAGAACTCCACACATGCCTCCCTTCCTTGTCTAGGTCTCCATAAATTGGTGGGGGAGATTCCTCCATGCAGCACCATCGGGTGATGGTTTCCAGAACAAAGGATTTCAGGATGCAGGACACACATTTTAGGGACATTTACCTGTACCTCCAGGCAAATATGATCTTACTCTGGAGAGTTTATGTGACAGCATCACACAGGCAGGGTGGGAGGCAGGCCAGTGATGATTTGGAGATCTGCTTTTCCTTTTCCTCTGTATCCACCTGAACAATTCCAGAGATATGGCAACCACATGGCTACAGATCATCACAGTTTTTGGGGGGGATTTACCCAAGATGGTGACACTTTAGGTTTGTTGATAGGCAGAGACTGTGCCGTTTGTAGCAGCAGCTGAGGAAATGTGTGTGCCTGAAGTGAGGAGTGACCTGGTGCCACTCTCCTCCTGGGATTCCCCACGATGGGAGCGGAGGCACCGAGCCAAGGCAGCGTTACCAGGCCAAGAGTCTGACCCCTGGTGCTTTGTAGGTTATCCAAAAAAGCAATTAGCCAGAGGAATTCACATCCTCAGCCTCCAGCCAAAGCAATAGAAGTCAGACTCCATTTCTGCAGCAGCCTGGGAAGACCTCAGGGGAGACAT
>QWTY01027082.1:0-10820 GCA_008033365.1 Pseudorectes ferrugineus
CTAAAGCATAAATTCTACTCTCAGCTTCACTGGAATTAACTGCATGAATGATGACTAGTAAAACAGTAGTAATTTTTCAATTATTGCCTCAAGTATGCCTTGGCATAAAGCTTTACTGAATTTGGAAGACTATTAAACACCCAGATACCTTTTCCTCCAACAAAGCAGAGGCAGCAGGAATCCTGGACCTACCCAGCTGGGTGTTCAGCACCACCCATCATAATCATCACCCCAGGCACAGACACAGGCTGGTGAGGCTGAAGCCCATTTTATAAAGTGGGAGTATTCAGTGATTGTATCAGCAAACCTCTAACCTGCTCTTGCGAGCACGTGAAGATAACAATTTTCACCGACTCTGGCGGGTTGGTAGATCTGTAATTATTTCCATTGGACTGCAAAAAGCACCCTGACTCCCCCCTCTACTCCCTGAAGGTATAACAGTGCTTTGAAGGAATGATTGGCTAAATAAAGTTGACAAATCTCTCTAAATTTCTGTAATGCATTCTTTTAAAAACAGTTGGAGTTCTTCTGTTGAAAATCTTTCCAATAAGTTTCTGCCTGAAGCAGGAAAAACACTCTGGAAATTTTCTGTCTGAATGACTGAAGGCTGGCCAGAACTAAACACAGGTGAAAATATGATGTTAGAATATGTGAGGCATGCTTAAGGGTGCTCCTACTACCTCTATCAACCATATTTTATATCTAATACAGTGTAATGCAGTTGGAAATGTAAAGACATTAAAACAGCTTTAAAACCTAATGGCCGGCCCTTTCTGTTGTTGTTCCTTCAGTATTTTGAACAGCGGAAGGCTGGATTACTGCAGTTTTAGCAATATAAAGTATGAAACATCCAGATTCTGTGCTGAAAATCCCTCTCTTGGGATCTGAGGCCAGGAAGGGACCACCTGGTTCAGCCAGTCCTGCTACAAGCAGCCAGGCACTGCAGGCATCTGGTCACATAATCCATCAGTCCACATCATGACTCACAAAACACTTCATGAGATCTGAATGAAACCTGCAGCCTTCAGAAGGGGACCAAGGCCAGAGACATGAAAGGTACAAGAGAGCAAGAGAGACTGAAGACCTCGCAAAGGTCCTATCACAACGTGAGATTTTCTGCACTAAAGGACACAGCTCTACTGCCAATCCCATCATCCATGGAGCAACAACAGACAAAAAATTAACCTGCTAACTCCTAAAAAGGAATTTTGAAACAAATTATATACAACTCATATCATAAATCATAGAGGTCCTTTGCCAACCAACCACATCCCTCTGGGTTCCTAAATCAGTGCACCCTACACCATCCCTGGGCATAACAGAGTCACATCCAAAAGACAACATCAAGCAAAATCCCCTCTGGATATGACCCTCTCCACTGTGCATATGGAGAGGCTGGAAGACTAAGCTCCTAATTTAGGCACCTCAGTAGGTTGCTTGCCTGAGGTAAAACAAATCTGAGCCACAGAGTATCTCTTCTACTTTTTTTTTGAGCAACAAAAAAAGGAGAAAGAAACGAAAAGGAAGAAATTGTTTTTAGTAATGAAAATGTAGTTTAAGAGGCTGATACCCTGTTAAAAACTTAAAGTTATAATGAATTCCAGGATTCATTCAAGTACTCCATTCTTAAAAAACACTATAATGAAAGGCTTACATATGAAATTTAGTAGTAATAACTTTGGGGTCAAATCCATAATGATTTGTTTGGCAAAGCTTTCACTGACGACACTTAAATGTGATTTCAATGGGTGTTCTGCCTGAGAAAGGGCTTCGAGATTGGCCCACACTCTGTATATTTAAGTCACCTCAGCCCCAGCATTATACAGCGCCAACCAGACACAAACCCCAGCATTATTTAAACCATTTGCACACCAGAGTCTCCAATTGCAGGGTGCAAAAGCCAGCAGGAAGCATTGATCATTCCTTTAGCAGCAAAAAAAATGCAATCTTTTTTACTTGGCTTTCTTATGATATCATTTACCTTCTATAATAGCAGTTGCTTTTTTTAAAATGTGGATTTGCACAGTATTCAATTTGCCTGTTTCCCCATATAGATGTAAATTTACTGAAATAGCTGTTCACAAAATCCAAAGCCCAAGGGTGGAGTCCTAAAAATAAATATATGTAGTTTAAGTTCTTTTATATGCATACATGATAAGAAATCTGGTTCTATTCTGGTGAGCCATAAAAGGGGAAGAATGGTAAAACCACAAACAGGAAAACAGAAAATAAAAATCCGTATCTTTTGCTCTACCCTCTCGAAATTGCGTGGATACTTCAACGCAACCATTTGGCTAAATGTTTCAAATGTTGGTTTTTCAAAGTATTTAGCCATATAAACTACCCTTTTGTTTCTGTTGGCTTCAAATGTTACTAGGCTCATGAATTCCTCCTTACGTCTTATTATTCAAAAAAATACAGCCAACACTGCCTTTATGGAGCAAGAAAAACCTGAGTATCATTTTCCAGTTAACTCTTCTGGATCTGCATGAAAGTGAAATCAGCAACAGCAATTTTAAGCCAGGTTTTCTAACCACTGCACCTAATCACTACCTTTTGAAGTATTTTATTTCCCAAGCAGTACCATAGAAAAATCTCTGCAATCATAACACAAACTTAAGTCACAGGAGTGGCAGAGCACATGCTCAAATAACTTATAATAGTCTAGGTACCCAAAAAACCCAAGAAGCAGCAGTAGGTGATACTTACTGCCCTACTGAATGCCACAACCCCAGAAATATTTCAAATAGAAAGCAGTCCCTTAATTTGAAGGACTTACACTAAGCCAGACCTGATCTCCCACTTTCCAAATGCAAGTATTTCAGTGAATGCAATTGTCAATGGCACATTATCATAAAAGGAAATTTTATCATTGCCACCTTCTTAATCTTTCAAGTATTCAGTCTTTTGTCAGGCTTCTGTAATCCGGGATATCAGTGACTAAACAAGCAATTTGTCTCCACTTCCATATTTTCCACTTATTCCATCTCACACTCAAATTGCCAGCAGATCAATGACTTCACAGCAAACAGCTGTCAGTCACTATCCTTTCAACAAGTCCATGAAAAGGCTTTTTCAAACACCAGTCACTCTAGCAGGGATAAAGAAAAAACAAAACTGAGGTCTACCCCTTTAAATACCATGTGTACACGATTTGCAGGTCTTTCCCTTCATTTACCAGGACCTTTCCTCCTGTTGTGTTCTTCAGGACCAGAGGAGCCAGCCAGGAGGAACTCCAGATGACTCCAAACAGAAACATATTTTCCCTTGCAAGCATCTAAGTTTCTCCACCCGAGCTGAGGAATGAACTCCACAACACAGCAGTGAAAATGTGCACGCTGCTATTTTTCTCAAGAAGCGCTGCCCATCCCAACAATTCCTGGATGAAAAAACAGTATTCAAACAACAAAACCATAAGCTTATGAGTTGAATCTTCAGTCAGAGAAACAAGATTTCTTCCAACTTTAAGGAATGTGACAATAACAGCAAATCTAACCCCGCTTGATAAGTGGCAGGCAATTCTCCATATAAGGTGAAAAATGTGCTAGTGTAGCTCATGCAACACTGCTAATTCCCTCCCCGTTCTCAATATTCAAGAACATAAATGAACATATAAATCAATTTTGTAAGTAAACCTTTTGCTTACTTGCAGCTATAAACCATCTAGACCCTGCTCGGCACATAAAGAATTTTGAACTTAACTATTTAATTCCTTTTAAACACTTGGTATTCATATCATAGCAGTGCATAAATTAATGTAAATGTGAGAGGTCCCACCCCCATTCGATTCCTAAATTCCCTTTATACTTTACCATTCCCCAGTCAACCTGTGCCTTCCAGCCCCTGACTACTAATGCTGCTGACGGCAGGCCAGGAGAGCAGCCAGGGGAGGGCGAGAAGGGTTTGAGGGCTGGATGAAGCCCGGCAGCCTCACACAACCACCACCCACACTGCTTCTGCAAGTCCCCAGGCTGAAGTGAGGTGGAAGCACCAGGATATTGGCACAGGACTGCTGCTACTACTGCTAAGGACTTTTATCTCAGCTCTGATTGTCGCATAATCCCTACGTAATAGCAACAGAAACATAAGCAGCATGTACCTGGTTGTGCACTGCAAGAAGATTGCAGGCATCCCTCATTAAGAAACTGATGAAAATACTTCTGTTGATTTTGATGAGCTCTACACCAGAATGTAAGCCCAGAGGAAAGCTACTTTATATGATTCTTTCCCCTCAAAGCAAGTTAGTACATCTGCAATAGATGTATCAGTGCAGGTAGTGAAATTCGCTTTGTTTTGTAGTTAGTCCCACATCCCAGCCCCTCCTACAACACCCTTCACTGTTTTTTACACACTATTAGTTATTTTAATGGTCTGACAAACTGCCCAAGGAACCCTCTGGATGGGTTTTTTCCTCAGGAATGATGTACCAATGACCAATAGGGCATAAAAGACAGGAGATTCAGAACAAGTTCCTGGAGGTCTTTTGAAAACCACTCAAAATGAATGGGATTATCAGGGGACAGAAAATGTCCTAAAATCTTGTTGGCAATGGTGAGAGGGGAAAAAAAAGATTAATATAATTAAGTTATTAAAAAAACCCCAAAACCGCCAAAGTTCATTAACTACTCCGGAGGAGTTGTACTCTAGAAGTCAGTGACTTGTATGAGAGGCACAGATGGGAAGTTTCCACACACACTGCACATATACATATCAAATGTGGGCGGGAACAGTAGCAAAAGGAGCTCACTATTTTCTTGATCTTTAACAAGAAGACATAGGAAAGTTTGATTATTTTAGCCACAGAAATTTCAGAAAAATCAGTCGATAGCCTCAGCTTGCCAATCTTCCTAGTTTATCCACATTCAGCCATCTTGTAATACCCCCAAAGCAAGAAAACATAACACGATGTGCTAAGAAGGCACCATAGACCAATTAATTGCTACCAAAAATGTAGGCTTCTATTCGTCAGAGATTCTGTTTTGCTGACTTTTTTGCGTATCATCATCCATTGCATTACCATGTAAAGTAGCATAGCCCATGAAATACTATGAGTCAGCAAATTATCATAGTGATATGCATCTGAATTTAGAACTTGAATTAAACTGTTTGCTGTGTTCTGTAACAGGAAAAAAAACCAAACCAGGAGAATTAACTCTAAACGTTATTTAATTCTTACAGAATGACTCTTTTACGCATGTTTACAGTCATTCACATCTAAGACTCTCATTTCCTGGAACCTTATCTAATCTAAATTCCATATGGAAGATTTTAGTGGTATATAAAGCTGCATACAAATTAACCACACTCCAATTCATTCAGATGAAATAAAACTGTAAATTTAATAGTGATGAAACTAGAGCTGTCAAATTATATCTGAACTAACAACAAAAAGTTCAGACCTTTTTGTACAAAATTAGTTTTAAAGGACCTATTATATAGCCTTAATTCAATGGATAACTCTGATGTGGCTTAGTACAAACATGCTTCTAGTTGACTCGCTTTTTATTCAGGGAATGCAAAAGGGAATGTCTATTATCCATGTGATAGCAAAGACCTCACATGGCTAAACCACGAACTTGGAGCTTTTCAGGGTTTAGCGCTTAAAGCTTCTGAGATTGTGGCTCCTTATCCAAAACCAGCTCAGAAAGCATGGCAGGAACCAGGATAAGATACAGTAGAGAGAACTTTAGTGTATCTTTACAGACATGGCTTCTCCATAAACTTCCCATGAACTTTTGAAGATACCATTTAATCATTCCTATCTTTTCTCTGCAAAAACTATATATATATATACACAAAAAAGTGTGTATATCAATAATACATACAAGAATAAATAAAATAATATGTACACTTATTATAAAATGGCAATAGTGAATAGAAAAAATTTAAACCAATAATGAATAATTATGAATAATACTCTGTACCATAATACTAAGTGCAGTATGGCAAACGATGTATTATAGATTTAGTTTCTACAAACAACCTCAACTACAATAATTCTACAAAGAAATTCATAAGGATGAAAGGAAAAAGCCAACAGCAAAATATAAAAGTTCCCCATGAAAAGGTCTTTGTCTGAGGAAGATAACTGCACAATAAGAACTTCCTATCTCAAGAGGATATAGAGCACACAAGTGAACAAGAAGTTAATGTCAGGCTCTCATCCTGAGATCCAAAATCAGTCAACTCCACATAGCTGCCTGAAGTATTTACCAAACAAGCTTTATTTGGGACAGTGTCTTCCCTATAATACACAAGTCCCACTGAAATGCAAAATACTGCAAGAAATAAAAACAAGGTCAGCATGTGGGCCAGAGAAAATAAAGCACTGTTCCAAGCTGAAGTAAATTGTTATAAAAGAAACAAAATGTTTAAATGGGCTTATTGGTCAAGCACAGCTCAGACATTGGAAAAATCTTCTATTATGATTTTGTGGTGGGGAAAAAGTAGTAGTAAAGGTAAGTATTTTAAATAACCTGGACACTTTTTTGATGATTTGGCCCCATTTGATACTCTTCATAGCTGGCAAGCTGGAAGTCTTAATTTCTACACTAGTTTTATACAAGTAAGAAGTAGCCACTGATTAAGAATCATCTCAGTCTGAATTCAGTGAATGGAATATCTCCCCTCCTTTATGTCTGGGATTTAATGTTCATGAAGTTCAAGAGAACAAATGTAACTGACTAAAGGCAAACTTGAAAGCAGCAATAAAACCCACCCTTTTCACCTGTTCTTAGCTCTGAATACACACTCATTTACAATACAGGGTTTAGTGAATGATTTATCAGTATCGGCCTTGGGTGACACCCTCTCCTACAGAGATACCTGTGCACGTGGACATCTTGCAGGACATGTTCTCTAATAAAAATTAGAGAGATTTGAGACAGAGATTTGGCTCACAGATTTGACAGCGACAATTCATCACAGATATTTTCACCCTTAGAAATATACCAACAAAAACTAAACTGTTTTATGGTACCAACCTCCCCATGTATCATTCCAGGAAACATTTCACAATAATAACATTGCTGATGGCCAAATACTGAAGCCAATCCTGATCCTGACAGTGAAGAGTTGCCTCCCAGCAATGCATATTCTGATCTCCTGCCTAGCCTAAATTTAAACTCCAGGGACAGAGCTCCCATCCCTTCCTCGAAGAAATGTTCTACTACTCATGAGATCTGACTGTAAAGACGATCTTTTTATTCAGATTACACTTCCTACTAAGCTTACTACTTTCAATTTTTACCATTCATAATCCCTCACAGTGTCTTAAGTAAGTGTTATATGAATAAGAGTATATGCACAAGAGTTACAGCTTTCAGGGATGATGATTAGCATGTGAGCCCTCTCCCCATGCCCATTAAGCTAAGCTATCCCACATTCACATCTTACTTTACTCCACCTGAACCAGCCTTCAGTGTGTAATCATTTCTTACTCTCTTACAAACTCTGCCCAAAATAAACACAATTTCCTAAACACCACAAGTTTTCAGACTGCTGTGAAGTGCCTGGTAGTGATACACTATATTCCTTCCTACTGCTGCCTGAAGGCAACAATCCACATGAAGCCCTACAACAACTGCAGCACCCAGCAGTTATACCCTCCCCGATTTCTGTAATTCAATTTCTGGTGGTCAATCTGTGTTTCCACAAAACGCTAGTTTGCTGTGCAAGAATATTCCATGTCTCTGCAATCACTGCTGCCAGACCTCTGCCTGGTCCCATCTTCTCCTTGCTCCAGTTATCCTCAGCTTCAGCAGCATGCCTCAAATTCAGCTCCATCTCTTTGACACTTAGATCATCCTGAAGGATTTGCAGAGCATCTTGAACCGTTTACAAGTATCAATCGTTTTCCTCATACCTCTCCAGAACAATCCTGTGCTGCTTTTAAAGAACACACTGGAGACCATCAGGCACGTCCCTCCATTGCCAACAGGGAGGGCAACCAGCACCGGGTGCTGGGGTCAGGCACAGAGACTCTACTGAAGCCTCATCTGACACCACAAAATTAATAAAATCTTTTCCATTCCCAGTGGCAACAGGCAAAATACAAGGCAGCAAAAAGGATCTGTGGCTTTATAATATGCTACTCAAAATATCTGCTGATGGTCATAAGACAGAAAGAATATGCCAAAAAAACTGTATGATGTAGTCAGTTGGCAAATGGCGAAAATCACACACAAAATGAAATGCGTTCAGCACTGTAAAAGCAGGGCTGTGGGAAATTGCTGGTTCTCCATATAAGGATCCAATATTTTTTCAATTTGCCAGCATAGCATAAAGCACATAAAAAAAAAATCTTAAAATAAAATTCTAAATGTTAACCATGAAGAACACTTTTTACAATATTTCTTAAGAATGTTAATTCTGAACACCCATGAGTCCTGATTTTATAATTTGCAGCCAGTCTAAACGAAAAATAAGAGTTTTTTTAAATTCTCCATATAAAATGTCAACCACCTTTTTAATTGAGAGCTAGAAAAGTGTAATTGAAAATTACTAACCTCAAGCACTCATTAGTGACAAATCCAAACCCCAGCTGAACACAGCCCTAATAGGATTAAAGAGACATTCGGGATGATGTATGTAGACCTGGTATGCAAGAAAAGCTGAAGAAAAATCTGGACCTATCCATGGAGCGAGGATCAGACAAAGCTCTGGGAGGAGCGGTACTTTGGTACCAGACATGCACACGCACTTTTCCTGGCGCCTCCCTCCCTGTGCTGTTGGAGCTACAGATGCTGCCCACAGGCACCCTCAGGAGGGCAGGAGGTCGGAGCCTGCCTCACTGCAGCCTGGAGACATCACTGCTGGGCCCAGCTGCAAGGTCACCCAAGCTCCCCCAGGAAGGCAGCAGGGAATGGCTTGCCATGCACCTCATGACAAGGCATTTCCAAGAGCACAGCCACCCTTTGTCTATTTTTAATGGCCCTTTGCCACTTCCCGCACCACACAACGCTCTTCAACAAGCGGGCAGTTCGGTCCACCACAGCTACAAAAATCGCACATACAAGTAAACAGGACTCAGGCTGAATTTCATGGTCTCAAGGTCCTTCTGTGAGCATCAAAATCATTGAGCATGAGATTTCCTATTGATCACATGCCACTGGCTGCACATCTAAGGAGGCTCAGGAGGGTAAACGATTTTTTCCCAAGTCAATTTTAAATTGGCTTCCTAAATTGTCTCCAGATCCTTTCCAGACAGCAGAATGGAAATAATTAGAGGTGGTTGGAAAATGGAATTTTTGTCCTGTGGGGAAAGTCTGATAGTCCTGTACTTATTTTTATGCTAACACAGGCCAAAGTGTAAAAGCCTTAAAATATTTAGTAGAGAAAAATACTGTAAGGTATTCTGAAACAGCATCCTGCACACACTTTGACTTATTTTGTTGCTAGAGAAGAGCCCATTCCTCACATGGGCACACCAGCAGCCCACATAAATGGCTTAGTTTTTAGCCCGAGACTCTTTCTACTCCCCAAGGCCACACGGCAGTGACTAGCACTGTTGACACAAGCTCTCCACACATCTCATCCTACTCCTCTCACTGTATGGGTGAGACAGGAAGACAGCAGGAACTGCACTTAATCACTGCTCCCTTGTTCATCTTCTGAAGACAAATTTAAATGACATGTTTTGGAGGTTTGCGTGAGGAGGTCCCCCCATTTTAAAACAAACCTTTGTCAGTCTGAAGTGGTTTATCCTAACTTTTTCTGATGCTTATTGTGGAGTCAACAGTTTCCCATCACCCAGATGCAAACTGAGAATAGTCATAGAGCTGGGGGCTGAGACACCATGGGGAAATACACAAAGAAGTGATCTGTAAACAAACTGTGAACAAGAGTGAAAGGGACATTCACCCTCAACACCTCTTATGGACAGGAATAACACAACTTTCCTCCTGTTCTCCATATACAGCACTATGCCTGCTACTGCCTAACCACTGTCAAACCAAGGACCTAGGTAACTAAGTCAAGTAAAACTCTTTCTTCCTGACACTATGGAGACGGCTGCTTTATGCAAGCCATGCAAGTCATCCAAGTAGAATGCCTCATGGGAAAACCTTCAGTGCCATCACTCCGTTAGGGTTCTTCTCTGCAGCTGTTTAACTGACAGAGCCACGGAAATCCTGAGTACACATGAATTCTGCATCATTTAATTCTTGGCTTCAAGTGCCTTTGACTAGTGCTCCTGATGAGGATGACACCTCTGCCTGTAACTTGCTCTAAGTTACCATTCCCTAAATGCAACTTTCCACCGTACAGCTAAAGGGATCTTGGCATCTCTTCCTCTCCAGGTCATCTGGCAACTGCTCCCAGAGGAACCTGCAGCATGCTGTCCAAGCACAGCTGAAGCAGACAGGGCCTGAAGCACAAAATGGCTAGACATGAACACCAGAAAAATTGCTTATTCCATTGTATCCATCTTTCTCCAAATGCTCTTTCCAAGCCAGACCAAGGTAGCAGGGGAATTAAAGGAGCCCTTTGTTACACATGGGGAAGGGAGTGATTGCATCATTTCAAAATTTTCACCTCTGCTAACCTTCCCACATCGAAACACTGCTTCCAATAAGCTTTATACTGAAGACTGTAAAATCTACAAGTACAGGGCTCAGAAAAGAAGGCTTGATGAAGAAGGTGGAACAGCGAAGAAAAGTTTTGTTGATACTTTTGACTTAGCTGGCCACCAGCTCAGGACCTGGCTGGAAAGTGGCCCAGCAGAAAAGGACCTGGGGGTGCTGGTTGACAGCCAGCTGACCACGAGCCAGCGTGTGCCCAGGTGGCCAAGAAGGCCGATGGCATCCTGGCCTGTGTCAGAA
>QWTY01027084.1:0-39243 GCA_008033365.1 Pseudorectes ferrugineus
GTTCCTTTAACTCAATGGATGCTTTTATTGTAGGGAAAACTGAGCACCTGTAGCATGGCTTCTCCAGTATGTTTCGAATTAGAGGTTTAGGGTGGCTTCATGTTGACAGCTGAGACTTCAAATTTCACCATTTAATTCACCACCACAAAACACCATTAAAACCCTGCACTTGTTTCTTTTTAAATTTCAGATTGCAGGCTTTTCAGTCCTTGCAGGGCAGAACTCTCTTTAAGCCAGAACAATTTCTGGACTTGCAGGGTAAGCAAATGGCAGAATGGCAACTCTATGGGAGATCTGACTATCAACCCTGAACTATTCAGTGTTGTTTCTAGTGAATCTAACACTTCAAGCAAAGCATTAGAGTTGCTTTTGGTTCTTCTGCTCACTTGGTTCTTCTCCTGCTTAGCCACTGATTTGCTATATGGTTCTTTAAACCTTCCTGTGCTTTACTATTTATCACATCCTCTTCACTGAGCAGCTCAGTCAGGTTGTGATCCAGTACCCTCAAACCTTACTGCTAGTTAAACCCTTGGAAATCCTAGGCAAATATATTTCATTTGACTATTTCTGCTATTATTAATATTAAATGAATACAAATAAGAAGGAGAGAGTGACCCAGGCAAAAAAGAATGACCCAGAAAGGGAACGAGCCAGCAAATGACCCAGAGAAAAGGAAGTATTTTGGCTTTCTTCCTCAGAATAGCTGTTGGTTTCCTCAAGTGACATTTTTTAAATTTTATTTGAAAGCATTAAAAAAATGCTGATGAACATTACAGTAGAAGCAAGCTTGGCTCTTGGTAGAGAAACATTATGACTTAGAGCCAAGGACTTATTTTTCACATGTGAATTATTTTTTGAACAGCATTTCCTGGCTCAATGTCACTGCACCACAGATAGATATGACAGCAGATAAGTGTATGAGATTTTAGATCAACAAGAGTGTTACTTTTACAATGAATACATTTGTAGTCAGGGCTCAAAAGTGGGTTTATTTCTGCTGTGCATGAAAGATGTATCGCACACTGTTTTATTAATACACTTTTCTTCTTAAAATGGAATGTAATTCAAATTTTCTGACACTGCAGCTGCAATTTGATGGTTGGATTTCCTAACCGTGTGGATTTACAGTAACAAACTCTTCAATTTTCTTTCCCCCTCTAGCTCACCTTTCTGCCACCTTGATTTATTTCTGTTTCACAGCTGTGCCTACCAAATGATTCTTGCTCTCACTCCGCACTTTCCCCCCTCTTCCTGCAGCTGATCCAAACGAAAATACAAATTTTCTGGGAATGTGAAATTAAAGAACTCTCAGAGCAAGAATACAATGTCCAGAATTGAAGGGAACAATTTGCCAGAGGGTGGGGGGAACAACCTGGAGGCTAGAGGTTCAAATTCAGAAAAATTTAAAAATTCTCAGCTTAGATTCCAGCATCAGTAGTCACTACAGCACACCAGGAACTCTTCCCTTCTATGAAATACACCCACCTCTGGGTAACCACCGTAAGCAGTAATTGCTTGAGTTACATAAATAAAGCCCCAAATTTTCCACTCTCAAAATCAGTGCTGCTGCTTTTAAAACTGGCACCAGAAAACCTTAGTAGCACAAACATTATCCAAAAGGCAAACCAATCCAAATAAATAATGAAAACCAGGTCGAAGCAGAGAATAAGGGAACACCGAGGACCAGCAAAATGAAATTATTGGTTAAAATACTGATGAAAACTGAGGGAGCCTTCCCTCAGCTCGTTCCCCTCTCCAGAGCAGCACAGATGTGAAGGAGAGCTGCGTGCTGTGTCCATCCAGCAGAGAGCTTCCCTTTCCTTGTGTCACACAGGGATTCAAAGGGGCAGAGCCCAGGATGAAACTGTAGCCCTGTGTTTATGTATTTAATTACTGAGAAGTTACTTAACCTTGAGCCAGATCCTAACGTAATGAGCCTGGGCATCCTCAGGTCTCTCAGAAAGGGAACTGAAGGAAACCCTCTGGCTTGTCTTTACTCCTGAATATCCCTGCCCTGGGTCCTTGGTAGGGACAGTGGGACACTGCCCGCCAGGGACAGGCTCTGAGGGAGCAGCAGAGTGTGCAGACCTCAATTACAGGGACGCTGCGCTCGCAGGGCAGCCCAGCTGCCAACCACGCAGAGATTTGCAGCGATAACAATTATACTTAAAAGCCTCACTACACGTCTGAATGCATTTACACATTCTCCTTTTACTCTCTATTTATTATTAATGGCAGCTCAACTAATATCAAGACCCCAGCGTGTTTGGCACTGTAGGTGCACAGAAGGGCAGCAAGTTCCTGCTCGGAGGAGTTTGCAGCCTAATTATGAATGACAGCAGATGGAGGGCAAACATTGCGAGCTGTTCTGCTTTTCATTAGGAAACTTAACTCAGGTAACAATTTATAACCAGATAGAAACAATTACACATTCAATCACGGGCCACAGCCCGGGCTGCAGGCGTATCCTGGTCAGACTTACTGTGTGACAGTGGCCACTTCCAGGACAGATAACCGGGTCCCAGGAGGTTTGGGGCTTTACAGATGACCACCTGTACGGAGGTTTTGCAGGAAGCAAACAGGAAAGCATGTATTTAAATCCACATCTATTCACCAAAGGACTTAATGTGTAAGCCCAGAACACGCATCTGATGGCATTTTGCACTTCCTCACATTTTAGATGTCATTCCTAAGTCCACCTTAAATTAGCTGCCTATGTAACTTCATATTAATCATCTGTGAAGTCATTAAAGTCACAGGTTACCATTATAGATCTCCACAAAAAGAGGATTTTGACGTCGTAACTGATAAATTCTGTCCACCTGAGGACCATACTGGTAATTCACCAGCAAGCTGCAGCCAAGCTGTGTTTTACACATCTTGAAACTCTGCGCCCACCCTTGCTGTGGTTGCAGACCCATGCGAGGGGCACCAGGCTCTGTGGGGCTGGGTATGAGCTGCACACTGACATTTGAGGACCCCTCAGGTGTAGGAAAGCACTGGGGACTGAGCTGAGCTAACAGCTTGTGGGGGAACAGCTCCCATGGACAGCCCAAACGTCAGGGAATGGGATAACACTGTACTGGGCCCTGAGCATCAGCAGTGGGTTCAAGTGAGCAAGGAGCCCTGCATCTCCTAGAGCACAGCTGAGCCTTGTGCCCTGAGTGGCAAACAGAGCTCTCCCCTCGCTGGGATGTCCTGAGCAGGATGTTTTTGCATTCAGCCCTCTCAGAGGCCATACCTCAGTACCGCAGAGCACCAGAGACCCACCAGCTGTGCTTTAGATCTAAGAGATTAATGTCCTGCTGAGACTTCATCTGCTGCATTTCCTACTGCTTTACAAGGGCTCTGACTCTGCAGCCTGTCCTGTAGGATTGGCAGCTTGCTGAGCCCTTCCCGGGGCCCTGGGAGGACACCCTGGGAGGACCTCTTGTGCAGAACCTCGTTCACGAATGACCGACCCTCAGGTGCCAAGCACCGCACTTTCCACTGAACCCAACCAGTGTCACAGGGGACTCGCCGCCCCAAATTCAGGACAAGAACTGAATTTGCTAATACCAGGTACAGAATCACAGCGCCACTTCCCGGGTCTGACAGAAAATGGACATGTAAAGTTCAGATTCCCTAGAGGGCATGCAGCTGTTTTAGGAAGCCAGAAGTACCTAGCAAGCTACTGATTACCAGCCACATCCATGTAGAAGAAAGGTTATTTATTGCACCACACTGTGGGGATGACTGCATCAGCTAAGAGTCCTGGGCTTAAAAATCATTTTGCTCCCATTAGTGAATTCACAAACAACTCATAGAACAGGGGCAAAGTTCTTTATGGCTCCCTCACTTCCAAGGCCTCCCCAGGCTACCTTTGTCCACCTTCCACAGCTGAGACACGTAAGGCTCCTGTGATCCTTCCCCATGCAATGGGAGCACTCTCAGCCACACATTTCCAGAGGAGATCTCTTTCCTGAGAAGCTACAATGTGTCTATGCCAGCTAAGGATACCGCAGGAACCAAACTCTTTCTGGCTATTCTCTGTTCTCAAATAGACAAAGCTCACACAGAGAGAGCGGCAGGTCTCTCCAGAAGTCCCAGCTCCCCAGAGTGCAGGTGCAGGCAGAGGGGAGCTCGGTGTTCACACACACTGAGCCCTCCAGCAGCTCCCTGGGCTCAGCCTGCCATATGTGTGGAGGGTTGGCTCTCACACCCAGGCTTCTTCTTGTGGAGCCTAAACAGGGAGTAGAGCTATTGTTCTGGAGTAATAGTGCAAATTCACGATACATTTCACAGCACAAAAGGGTGAGAAAACCATTTTGCTACCACAAAAAATTAAAAAATTTACTTAGAATTGGACAATTAATCTACTCGGATTTGGTCGTGTCAAACATAGCCTCTCTGTCTTATGGAGATTCTGCAACCTTCTTTATGCCACAGCCACATAAAATGTGAGGAAAAAGAAAAAGACAACTCAGGGAAAAATACTTCATATTTCAGACTTCTCCTTCCTAATAAGCAAAAACCTTGATAGAAGACTTTTGTCCCAGCCAGGCTACAAGAATGATGTACAGGGACTGCAGAAACTCTGAATGTCTTTTGAGGATCCTGATGATTCTCCCTCAGAGAAACCACCATGGATCAGCTAAAGAAGAAATTTGAGGAGGAGACTGCTGCATGTCCAGATTACAGTCCTCCCTAGATATTATGCAGAGGAAAAAAAAATGTTTATAAGAAGACAGAATAATAATTTGAATTATAGGTCTCTCCTCCCAGGCAGCATCAGGATTAGACAACTGATGTAGAAAGCAAAAGATTTGAGGATGGCTTGAGACTATCACAGGAAATTTATGGCAAATCTTGAAAAAATCTTCAAGTCATCCTTCAATCTTCTATTCTTGTCTTCAAATGATTTTTCAGATATTCCAGCAGGTCTGGGGAGAGGGCAATGACCACATGGGCACTGGTGACTTCAAAGTTGCCTGCACAGCAAATCAGCACCAGAAAGAGAGGGTGAAATCTCAAAGACAAGGAGCGTGCTTTCTATCTCCCACATTTAATGTAATTATGAAGTAGATTTTCTGGGAGGCTCCTGCCTCTGCTGTGACACACAGGGCAGCTCGTGGCAGTCCAGGACTGATCCAGGGGCAGAGTACCTTCACCCCAGCAGCTTTGGGCTGAGAGGGGTTTCTCACCAGAACCGTGAGGCAGAGCTGTGCGGTAGCACCGGGTGATGCAGATTAAGGAAGCCACAAGTGGTTTCTTGTTGCCCTGCACCCTCCACTACATCAGTTAGGAGCTGGCAAAAAACCTTCCCCTCTGGCTTTCTCAGGCTTTCAGCATATTCCAAGTAGGGGAAGGGCACCTTGGCTTGCAGCAGCGCACGCCTGGCCTCCTCTCTCTCCTCGCACAGGTAATGGAGCTTCTGAAGGACTGTCGGCAGCGAGTCAGGGCTCACAGCACCAGCCATGTCACACTGGAAGAAGCTGGACAGGAGATGGCTGGCACTAGGCCTTGTGGGGCAGGGAGAGCTGATCTTTAATGATTCCTACCTCTTTCAGTGCAAATTCTGCAGCTGATAGGACACTTTTGAGAAGCAGCCCAAGAGAGACAGAATATTCCATATGAATGGCCTCCGTACTGGGGACTCCACACCCTCACTTAACCTGGGAAATGACTATTGAGGCACACGGCCCTGGCAACACACAAAGGTTTTCTTTAATATGTGCTCCGATTTCATGGGGATATTAAGGAACAAAGGGAAAAACAAATACATATACACATTCATGCACAGCTGGAAAATATGAGTTTAATCTTGCAAAGTGAAGAAAGTGTCAGATCTTGTCAGTGACTTCATACTCATTGTGAAGCACAGAAGGTTTAATTTCTACATCCTATTCCAACGAAGTTGCTCTGATTTTCAGGGAGTTTGGCTTTTACAATTGGACGAACATGATTATGAATGATTTGCATGAGGGACTTTCCCAGGCATGCTTTATAAGCTCACTCAGACTGCTGAAATTGTGTCAGTCTTTTCTGTCTCACAGTAAAACTTTAAGATTTCTTTCCCAGGGACTTGGAACTGTGTGCACAGTATTTTGCTATTAAGTGAAAACCTTCCCTATAAAAAAATCAGAGTATCTGGATCGCTGTATCTTCTTTCTCATCTTCCTAGAGTCTTTCTCCCACCATGTTAATGTTGTAAGTTCTGCAAACAAGAGTTCTTTGGGCAGAAATTAGGAAATGTTCTTTCCAGGCATTTAGCACTGAATCGTTATCTGTGTCTATGAGCCCTCTGAGAATTTCACATAAATTCCAATTGCTTTTCCACTCCATTCTTTTTTCCATTCTTGAAGATGGTTGTTGCATAAAAGTCTTCAGGATTCTATTTTTTTTTTTTTATAATTTTTGGTTTTTTTCTTTTCTATAAATTATCTGTTCCTATCTGGTAGTCTTTTCCTTTCAATGATTTACTTCCCTTTGAAAAGGAGGAAGGAAAAAGCAAGTCTCAAATATGCAAGTAAATACCTAGATAATGGCAGAAATAGTCCAGTAACTACACACCACGAGATGGAAATCAGAAATAAAAATAAGAAGAATTATGCAGATGATAGAAACTGTCACTTGTTAGAGACATCGGGAGAGTGCTGTGACCTCAGGCCTGTGGTCACAGAAGCCAAAATCACTTAAAACCTGCAGAGAGCATTGCAGATTGCATTTAAGATTTCCACTGAGATCTCCACATTAGGAACTCCGCTATTATTTTAATTCTTGACTGATGATTGAATGTTTAAGTTCATTTTGGCTTTTGCTGTTTTGAAAATGAAACCTAACTAATGGTTTCATTGCAGTCTTAAGGAAGGCTTTGTTTCATGTGCAAAGCAAACACTTAGCAAAGGGTAGGATTAAAGCCAGACAAGTAAATGTTTTACAGAGATAGTTTAGAAGCTACAGCACAGCAAAACAAGTATTAAGTTAAATGCTGAAAATCTGACCTGTGTGCATAGATGCCCCTTTTGTCTCCGCACATCTTCTTTTTTTTTGTTTTTTTAATTTTGTTCTTTTGCTTGGGATTTTATTCAAAACCACAAAGAGATTTTTTGCGGCCCCAAAACAAGTTCTGGTGCCCAGTTTTTCAAGAGGATGTTGCCAGTAGTGCACAGGCTAAACACAGTTTACTGAAACTGCCTTCAGCAAGTACGGCAGAGTGCAAAAAGGAGGTAAGGGGGAAAATCTGTGTCTCAAGACTCTCAGCGACTGCTGGAACAGCAGAGCATACTGCTACCTTAAGTGCTTACCCAATAACTCACCAGGAGGCAAACAGACCTCCCAAATGGGCATTTATGCCCAGACATCAGAGGGCATTTCAGCGAGGAGCACACAGCCATTGCTCCAGGCGCGCATCCACAGAGCCAAGACCCGGAGAGACGCAGCAGACCCGGACTCTCCTCCGTCTGTTTCGCCCTTCCCCAGAGCTGGGGGAGCACGTTTTGCCAGCACAGCACATCGCTCAGCGCGGGGCACCCCTCCAGAGCCTGGCACCCAGGGAGGGCTGAGCCCAGGCCAGGTACCAGCCCGGGCTGAGCCATCTGTGCGCTGAAGATCCGCCCATTGTGCGGGAGCAGCGACCCAGGCGTGATCCTTCTCCGCAGGAAAACTGCCGCCAGCATAAAAGCGTGCTTTCCTGCTCAACGGGGAAAGCAATCGTCGGGAGCAGAGCTGCGCAAAGCCATTTGCTGCACTTCTAAAGCTAAGGGGTTTTCCTCTCTCCTCAAAGAAAGTTTCCAAGAAATCCTCGCTGCTCCTATCTGTAAATGATAGTTTATGGAGAGGAGGGAAAACACAGGACAGGCAGTAAATCAGCCGCTAAGTGATCCGGAGTCCATTACCAAATGTTTTTCATTACATGTATGGCTTCACTAATTTCTGCAATGCGTTGTAGGCTATTCCTGGAAGCTTTAAAAATGCATGATGCTTCTGCATTTTAATACTTAACAGTATGGTTATTTCAGTTTATTAAGCAAAAAAAAAAAAGGGGGAATCTGCTTAACTGCAACTGGCTTTCATGTCACAAAAGGACTAAGCCAGCCCAAAAGCATCCAAGCAGGAACCCTATTTAAGTCCAGCACGAAGAAAACCTTTCCAACCTCTTACACCAATTAGGATAATCTGGGTCTTTTGATGTTAAAATCCCCAAGAATCATATGGAAATCATAAAAAGCACTGTATTTAAAACAGACTCAGAATGCAGATAAAATCATTTCTCCTTCTTAACATTTCCACCAGAGCTGGGGGTTTGCTCTCGGACAGGGATGGTGAGGGAGGCTGTCCCTAAACGCAGCCAATCATAAAACAAGGGAGCACCTGGGAGGCAAAGCTGGGCTGCAGCTGGAGCTGGGCCAGGCAGGCACCGAGGCCAGCCCCAGGCCCTGGATGAAACCTGCTCCCAACCAGGGGAAAGGAGACTGAACAAGGGCACAGCTTCTGGAATCTCAGCCCTTGGATGCCTTGGTGGGCTCATACAGCCTTCCCTCAGTGGATGGCATCCTTCATGACCATAAACGAGGCTAAGGGAATTGAAATAACATGCTCGAATCTGTGCAATCAATTATCTTTAGGTGAAAAGTACTTCAGCCTAGCATTGCTGCTTTACATTGGACTATTTCTGAGGCATCCAAATTTCTCCAAGTGTCCTGCTTCCAAGGAATCTCAGGGCAAGAATTCTGTTTGCCTTGACGATTTAAAAAAAGACCACAGGCAGGAAAACAAGGGATGTTTTGCTGGATGACGTTTTGCAAAGCTGGAGGGGTGTTTCATTCTCTTCAAATAAAATCCTGCTCAACATATTTTGCTGTGAAATCTGACACACAGCAACAAACCTTGGTCTCAAAGCCACATACATATTGAGAGAGACAGAGAAGGTAATTTTACAATATTCTCCCAGACCATAACATTGTATTTTCTGGAGCTGGTTACATACCACTGCTACATTTGTGTACCATGTTGTACAAAGCAAAGAGGCAAAAGGACGAGGAGGTGACAAAATCGGGGTGGAGGTGGGGACACCCAGGTCAAGGACCTTAAACTGGCATTCGAATAAACTGAGAAGTAAGCAAAACTGTTCGTGTTTATACAAGCAACTCGACTGTACTCTAAGAGAGGACAAGGGTATGAAACTATGTCCTTATAAAGTAATGCTCATCTTTTACTTATCTAACAAAAAGAAACACAGGAGAGAGGTCAGAGGCTGCTGAAGGAAAAATACCCAAGTGTTAAGGCCAGAGAAATGGAAAACAAAGTTTAACAAAGATAGGAGTATTTGCAGATGGAGCACACAGGAAACCCCCTTAAACCCAGCTTATTTTTCTATAAAAATAAACATGGAATATTGTTGTCAGTGGCATGCACACCTCTGTGAGAACCTGATATTTAAATTGTCAGATTGACAACCAATAAAAATAACAGTAAAAAAAGAGTAGCATTACAGTTCTAATACGTCTATAAAAAGAAAATTTGTATTAGTGTTAAATATGAATATGAAATCAGCCTTCTAACTAATCATCACAATTTTCAGTTGTGTTACGAAATTCTCATACAGATTTTGAATTTACTTTTAAGTCTTAGAGTAATACCAGAACTGTAATTAATATTAATTACAACTTCCATAATTTCACAGTGCCTGAATTGCTTTCTATTCCTAGTATTTGTAGGAAACAAGCCACGCAGTTCCTGGCACAATTATTCCTTATTAGTTTTGCAGCTGAATAATATTCAGCCTGTAACAGAATCCTCCTAGGACTGAAAAGTACTCTTGTGCACACGGATACACGCACAAAAACAACAACTGAAAGCTAAAAGCAAACTTGCCGAGAACTTCTGGGTCAGCTTTTGACATCACCCATAGGAATGAAATCAGACACCGACCAATCCGGCACCATGAGGCTGGCAGCACAAAATAAACAAAAGCCGGGCCCAGGGCTCCACAATGAGGAAGGGAAGTGGAAGAGACTATTGTTCCGAAAGCTTTTAAATGATGTTGCTTTATTTATTTCTTTTGACAATGCCTGAACTGAATCTTTAAAAAGGGAAAGGACGCGGTCCCCCCTGCCCCCGGGCTCTGTTAAAACAGAGTGTGGGGGGTTCTTTGCCCCGGCGCTGTTCGCTCTCTCGGACAGTGTTGTGCGAGCCCTGCAAAGCGCACAGCGCTATCCCGGCGTGTGGGAAGGCAGCGTTCTTCCAGCATCTCCACAGCCTCAGCTCCGACACTCGCTGCCAGATTTTCTGAAAAGCTGGGCAGGCTGGGTGCTAAGCTCTTTTCAAAATCTGACCCTTATTTAGGTGCCTTCCAGGAAGCTGAGGTCTTTAGAAATCTGGCAGCGAGCACAAGATACCGAGCATTTTGGGAAGCTGGGGTGAGAACTGTGCGGTGACACCGCTTCATCTGGGTGTTCCTGCCGGGAGAAAAGTGACATGGAAAAGGCTCTTTCGGTCTCCTGGCTCCGTGCAGCCCTGAACCTGCCTGAGCTGAAGCCCCTGCATGAGCCCATAGGTGATTAATCACACGAGTGGGCCGAGGAGGACAATGTCACATTGGCTGGTGCGCAGCCCATGGATGATTCACTCCTTGGACACTCTAACCTGTCACTGAACTCCAAAGATTTAGGATTAGGCCCAGCGTTCGCTAAAAGCACACATGGCGTGGGGTGGGTTTTTTTTTCAAAGTTCAGCTCAGCTGAACAAAGCTGGCTGAACGACTTCAATCCTCTCAGTGCTTCCCCAAGGAAAAAAGGAAAAAAAAGAAAAGCAACATGTGTCTGCAGTTCGGACTGAACCTGCTGCCCCTTTCCCACTCCTCGCCACGCTGCACAGACAAGTGTACAGCGATGAGTACATGCATTCCAGAGGGAAAAGGTAAACGTGGACCCTGGAGTTGCACAGGTAAAGGATATCAGTCATTCCTACATCTTTAATAAAATAGACCTTTTTCTACTCTTGCCAAGAAAATTAGTCCTAAGGTGCACACAAATAATTACATATTGTGGAACAGTAAATTATTACAAATGCCATAGCATTCAAGCAGCCCCAAGTCTGGGCCAGATTTTAAAATGTTTTGCAGATGTTTATGGTTTGCTGCAAAACTTTTGTCAAGCTACCCACACAACACAGCATTTACTGAAGGATTTTGGCACATGGTAATTCATTTTCTTTGCACAGGTGTTGCATTCCAGAAATATTTTGTCTTCTTATAGAAGACTGCTGGAATTCTACTTAAAAAAAATCATCATGAAAGAAACTAGATACTCTCATCTGGGAGAGAAAAAAACACCCCCCAAAATCAGTTCATTTGCCTTTTCTTTCTTTTCAGGTAAAGAAAACCTCTGTAAAAGGTAAAAATATATTCAAAATATGTTGCAGAAGTCTGGTATTTCTGCAAAACTCACAAACTGGGAAAGCACAGTCCGCTACAGGGTGAAGCCCCAGTTGGCCTCTGATAAGAGATGTTGCAGTACCAGGTCCCAGTAGAGTACCAGTGGTCAATTTTACTTACGGGGAGCTCACAGCTGGTGGGACTACTGAGGGTTTGCTGCTACTTGGCTGCAGTAGAGACCCACGGAAAGAGATTTTGCCCAGCAAGCCCCAGGCAGAGCCACGGTGGGGCACACGGGCAGGACCAGTGTGGGCAGCAGCAGCAGCAGCATCCCCACATGCCTCCGTCACCTTGGCCCCCTCAGCCCCACCACAAAGGCACCACGTGCACCCGCAGGGCTCCCTTTTGTCCCCAGCTTTTATTCCACACCGCGTGGGGCAGGAAGCAGAACACAAAACGAGGCTCTCTGCAGCACTTTGGACCTTTCCTTGACTGAAAGGTTGCCTGGAGGCGAAGCGAAATGAAACCCTTGGGACTGAACAACTTTCCCTTTTAAGCATATGGAAATTAAACATTAAGCCTAAAAAATTTTCCAGGAGCAGATATGAATCCAGATATAATATTGCTTTGTAGATATGGAAAAATACAACCAGCTATCTTCAACTTCCTAGACGTGCAAGCCACTAAGTTTTCCTTCAGGGCAGGAAAGCAAAGATGAAAATGCCAAAGGACTGTTAACCTTTAGAGACACATTTTAAGAGATAACATGACTGAACTCAGATAAATCTGAATTAAATTTAATCAACCTCCCACTCCTTAGCTACACTATCAGAAGAGAAAAATCTACAATTAGGGAAGAAACAGAAGGAAATTCAGACATCTTAAACTGAGCAAGCTTCCATCTCTGCTGTTCAACTTCCTGATGATACTAAATACTGCAATTCCCATGTGCAGTATTACAGACTTGCTGTCTTAACAGTCCTCTTATGAGTAATCAGTGGAAGGGAACATTCAAATAATGTTTTGGAGTGCATATTATCTAGATTTGGCTGTTGTTCTCTCATTTAGAGCAAAATGAGTCTAAATTTACAATTTAAATACTTTGCGTCAAATCCTTAAACCACCCTTCTCGTTCTGTGAATGGAGCTGTTAACATTTTTGTGCTCCAGTATAGCACCTAGGAATATATAATCCTTTAATCTTTTGCTCTCTGACTCCACCCACAAGTCCCTGGCACTAATTTCAGAGTACAGACTGTGATGTTTCTAATGAGCTAAGCATTAGAGTAAGATGGACTGTCACAGCCAGGAATGCGGTGCCAAAAGTGCTGCCATGAATATAGGTGTGAAGGTACCTACAAAAGGAATCTCAGTTTCTAAGGGATGGATGAGGAGTGTTCCAGCATGAATATTAAAGCCTATATTAAGAGAAGTTTAAAAGAAGTTTAAATATATATCATTAAAATACCTATCGAGTGCAATTTTTTGTTTTTCAAAATTAAACTACTAAATTATGATAACCTATACCACTTTTATCTTATCCTAAACTTGGTTTTAAAGAAATTCATGTGCTTTTATGCATGTGTCACTACTCACTCTTAATTTTTCTGGAGAAAGCTAAGCCATTGAGTGGACAGCTTTCACTGCCTAGGCATCTAAAACAGCTTATTGAAGCTTTGCCCTGGGGTTTTTTTCAACAGTATTTTTTTCTGCAAGTTACAGCAACAGCTCTCTTAATTTTCAGGTAGTTCAGTTTATAATTAGTTCATTGTAAGTTAGGAAAACAATTAGAAAAGCAGGAGAGTTTGTTTTCCTCTTTGCATTCATGAATAAAACTGAGATGTGCAATCATAGACTACGTAACTGGCCCACAAATTTTGGTGCTCAGAACCAATGGGCTCAATGCCGTAGCTGTAGATATTAGAAGAGATCAGCTTTAAAAGCACAACAGATTTCAATAAAAAATTTGCCTTGTATTCCAGAACATCATACATAGACCACTAAAGCAGTCTTGAAACATCACTTTTGTGTATTTTAATTGAATTCAAACTACTATGAATCAATTGCATGAGATTAAAAGATCTATTATTTCTACTAAGAAAGGTGAATCACTGTTTTGTAGCAAAAGTAGAGTGTAAAAATGTAGAATGTGAGTAAAAGTCCGTAAGCAGTGCACGTGTGCTCAGAGAAACCCAACTGTGTACAACAAACAGCTCTGGTTAGCAAATTATATTGACCAATAAAACTGAGCCTTTGTTTAGGAAAGTAACTGGAAAGCAAAAATGCAAAACAAGATTACACTTAATTATTTAAATCAAAGTGCTCTGCTTGTTGATTTCAATTGTGATTAAAATCAGGGATTTAAATTAATCCACTCTGGATTGCATAAACACCACCTTAATAAGAGGGAGCAGTAGCTTCATCACCCAAGTCATTCAGGAAGAGCACGGTGATGGAGCACAAAGGAGACTGAGGAAGTTCATTAATGGACATCCCTCTGCTGCCCAAACTCTCCCGTTTTTCCCAAAGAGAGAGAAAGCAAATGCATGAGTGGGAGGGAGTGTTGATAGGAGTGTGCATGCATAAAAACATGCACAGGTACTATGAGGTAAAATAATGGTGATGATTTTTCATTAAAAGCAGGATTTCTCTCTCACACAAAATGAAGCAATTACTCATGCATTCCAATAATTCTTCCTTGTTTTAGCACTAAGGTCCCCAGGATAGTCCATGCTCATACTTGTCCATCAGCAGGAACACGAAGCATATCCCCGTTTAGCTGACACTGACATTTAGTCAGTGTGTCACTTGAACAGAAAGCAGCACTAAATGTTATGCTGAAAAGGACTTAGCTCTGCGCTCAGATACCCACACCCAACCCCTGTTCCAGCTTCTACCAAATCCTGGACTCAACATTTCTTCCTAGATAGCAGGGAGGCGAGTAGCACAAACCAAACAGTACAACTTACTGTTAAAGGAGATCTACTGCAACTTAACTAAATGTCCAGTGCATTGCCAAGGTGATCAAAATACCAATATAATGACCAAGGAGCATAAACTCAGGTACTTGACAATGCAACCTACAGCACATTTGCCCCAAGGATGCTTTAATATCTTATATGAGAACATCCTCTCAAATAATATGATTTAATTTCCAGCAGAGGTCCAATTACAACTAAATGAAAGCAGCTAAGCCTTTCTTCTTTCTGCTTCGCAGCTCGATTTTGAAGGACAAACTACCCTGGTTGAGCCTACTTCTAAGGAACTGCTTTTCTTCTTTGATTTTACAAGAAAGTGTTTTACAATCCAGAGAGGATGAGTCATCAGAAAATCCTTGTCTCCTTGCCAAAAACCTGCCCCTCTTCATTATGAACATAAAGATAAAAGCTCTTACAGTACATTAGCTGGCATACGCCTACACAGACAGTACAAATAAATTAATTGTGCCTAGCCTCAAACATCCAAAGAGGTGTAGTAGGAGCTCAGTCCATCTTGTTTCATTAACAAATTAAACTGTAATAGAGCATCAACAGTTCTCTTATGTACATAAGCTTGGCTGTTGTATAGAAAGGCTCTGCAGGTATCATGAATCCTTACAAACGTACATGGAAATTCTTCAGCTACTCACATTAGTTTGCACAGACTACATAAACACCAACAAAAATTGTATATGCTGGAAAAAGCTTATTAAAGTTGGAGTAAAGGATATGGGATGTTGGTCTATTCAGAAACTGTACGGGATTTTGGAACCCAAGACTGAGGTAGTGGTGTTTATTAAAAAGGGAATTTTGAGTATGACGCTATTCCACACATGCACAAATTGTCTTGCATCTGACAAGAAAGGAAATATATATTTGTATATTTGGAAGTGTGAGTGGACTGTGTCCACTCTGCTACATTCAGGTTCATAATTCAGAATTTGAAAATTTGCACTACCTGCAAACATCAAGGTTATTTCATAAAAAATATACACACACGTGTATTGTACAACTCAGACAATGAGAATACAGATCAAAAGGGAAGTCACTGGGTAAAGTACTGTACATGGACCAGGGGCCAGAATTACTGGAGATAATCAACATTTACCATCAAACTCCTTCTACAGACGAACTGTTTTCCTTCTGGAATGCTCACAATCTTTAGCATGAGAAAGTTATACACAACCAACTTGAAAAACAAGTTTAACTCTACTTAGCCACAAGCTAAGATTACACCCTCAAACACACCTTTCTAAGATTTCTTATGAGAGGTTTGTTTGTGCAATACAGTTAAGGGCAATTTGTTAAAATTGCTCTGTGATTTTCTTTATCCTTTAACTGCATAATTTAAGCAACCTGCATTTTATAAGTTCAAAGAAATTTTTTTTGTAATTATGTATTTCTGCTTTTACCTCCTGAAAATAGAAAAGCTGTAGAGAGAGAATACAGAAAAAAAAAAAATGGATGAGAGAGACTGAGCTCAATCTAGCACAGAAAAAAACTTCTTAACTAATGAGCACAGAAAGTGAGTTAACATAAAACACGAGGGTTCAAAAAGATCTGCATTGTGTGCTACTGCTGCTTTACCTCTTTGGCCTCTGACCTCAGGGCTGGGAAAAGCCAGCGAGAAAGGCAAGGCAAAGCAGTGTTGATAGCCAAAGGGCAGCACCTCTCGCCTGTCTGAAGCCCCAGTGATCCCTGCACAGAGCATTTCACCCCCTGTGTTTTGGACAGGCAGCTGTTAAGTTGCCACCCAGGGTACAGCAGGGCAGGGCCATGGCTGTGACATTCTGGACAGCTCTCAGCCAGGGCTGCCTTCCAGCTTCATCCCTCCTTGGGTTCCACTTCAGCCAGAGATAGTGTTTTCCTTCTCCTCCTGGCTGAGGGAAGCACACTGCTGCTGTCTGATGTAGGTAGCTGTTACGTGGTATTGCACGTGTGGACATGGCCTCAGCGGCTCCCAAACCAGCTCCAAACTCCATTTGCAGAGGCCAGTGTTTTTCCTGAAGTGTGACCAAACACACGGATGCACACCTTGGAGCAGCCTGTGGCTCACAGCTCCCACTGCACATGCACTTTGTTTTTTTCCAGAGATCAGTTTTGACAGGCACCAAGGCCAGTGCTGACATACTGGCCCAGACTCGTGACATCACCTGATTAATAAATCCAAGGAAGGTTTGGCAGCTCTGGCTATGGGCAGCCAGCCCATGGGAGAGAGGCAGCCACACATCAGATAATGCAGTGATAACTCACTGCCCTATGCACTGCTTCAATCAATAAACAACTTTCTCATCAGCCCACTGTAACCATCTGTTTATAGGGCCCCTTCTGTAAGCCCCAAGGGCTCCCAAAGCAGAGACCAAACCCTGCTGTCAGAGCTCCCACTCCTGCCCCTGGCCAGTGGGATACATGGGGTGCCAAGGATGTCATCCTCATGCAGAAATGGCAGTGCCACAACAGGGAGGTGACAAAGAGCCCAGGGACTGCAACCCTGCCTCACTGAGCACCCTCCATCCCACCAGGGCACAGCCAGGCTCGTGGCCCTCAAAAATGAAGCCACTGTAAGTCCTTTCTTTTCCCCCTTCCTTTGTGAACAACACCTCATTATTGCAGAATGATACGAGCGTTTAATTAGTGCTATGGGTTAATCACCCTGCCCAAGGAGTTTCCCTCTGTTCCGTGAGTAAAGGAAGCCAACCCAGGTTCCCGTTATCCAGCTACCAGCATGGGCTCTAATAAAGCTCCATCTTCAGCCAAAGCCAACCACAGCCATCACAGAGATACATAATGTCTGATGTATAACTGGTGATATCCTCTCTTTTATGGGGTTAATACTTGCCCTTGGGGATAATTGTGCAGGACTTTAGATGAGAGATTCCCATAAAAGGCAGTAAGAGTCACCCAGCTCAAACCACACATAACTCAAGCTAGTTTACCCCTTTGCATTATTTAAATGTCTCTCTTTAATGTGAATGCATCAATTTAAAGGCACAGTGCTGCCAGCGCTCCGGGCAGGCAGTTCTTCTCTGGCGACCAAATGTGTCTGTTCAGAATTTAAATTTGCATGCATTTCAGAAATGTGCCTATCCCTAGGCCTCCTGGCTGCCAGGGAGCACAGGCAGGAGCCTGCCATTCCCACTGCTGTCAGGGAAGGGCTGGGGTCAGATGTGCTGCACTGCTGTACCCGGGGGTCAGGCAGGTGGGGGGCTGAGCCCCTCTGACCTGCTGCAGACACCGAAATCCACACACTGGCATTTCCAAACATTGGTGCTGGCAATTCTCCCGACTCCAGAAGAGCACCTGGACACTCCGTGCATGGACCAAGAGAAGGAAGAGAAGCCACTGGCCCTCCTGGCCCTTGCACTCTGCTTCCCTGTTCCTGGTTCTGGCTCAGGCTGTCCTTGCAAGCACTTCTGCTAAATCAAAATTTACACCAGTACATGCAGGTAACCAGAGACTTTTCCCAATCACTTACAGCTTAGCCTTCCATTTTAAGATTACAGTTTTTTTCCCCCCAGGTTTATATTTGCACAAAGACTACCACAAGGTTCAAGTTACAGCAATTAATGAAATTTAACTACATTAATAGGGAGAGAGCCTTTTTAAGAACAATTTTGGTTTTAATGTTAAAAAAATGCAGTAATAAGAGTGAGATAGAAATATTTTCATTTCATTGCCTGTTTCTTTCTCTGGCTACACGTATGAACTTGTTTCCTGGTCAAGGGGAATTTTTGCAGGTAGGAAAAAATAATTCTGCCATCCACTCAGTCCTTGAGTGTCTTGTTTTTACAAGGCAGAAAGGTTTTGTCAGTCAGGTTACCTAGGAGTGAAAGTTATGTCTCATAATCCATAATTCCATTGCCTGCTACACACCATCTGGTGACACAGTCAAAGATAATCTGATTTCTGTCCTTTAAAAACATCACATAGCTGTATCATGTGGTGCATGCAATATGATAAATGACTTATTTAAATACGCTGTTTCTGTACAGTTTACAATTTCGTGGTCACTCTCAGCTAACATGAAAGCAGCTTTGAACAGGGGTTTGATTGATCGTTATTTCAAATATCTGAATCCTTAACTGAGGTTTTTACCTATTTACAGTCACACCTAAAATTGTATGATTAAACAGCTAACATCTAACCAACGTTTCAGAAGCTTTTATTGGAATTGAAAGTTTTGCATCTACAATGGAACAAATATCACGACAAAGCTGTTCCATGTTCCAAAAGCAGCAATATCTTTTCCTAGTGTCTTTACCAGGAAGAGCCTGATATAATTTAATTCCAGACTACTCACTCAGTCTGTTGAAGGAGTTCTCAAGTATTTCCACAGATTCTGGAAGTCTACCCAGAAAAAGCTCCTTGCAAGATAATCGTCCCTCAATACATCTGCAGGCTTGCAGCAGGTTTGCTTTTGTCACTTTATTTTCAGTCTCCAGAATAGTTAAGTGAGCTCCCAAAAGTTGAATCCTCACAAAATAAATCAAAAAAAGAGAATCAATCATGCTGGGCAAAAGAAAGCTCTTACACAACTAACCTGGTGAAGGGAAATAGGCCATTTGCTGTTGCTCAACTCCTTTGCCAAACTGTTTCAGTGGCCCTTACATTCTCCAAGGCCAAACCTTCAAACAACAATCTCATCCCCTTCTGATGCACAAGACACACCCAAGACATTTTCAGGAGGGGTGGAAAGTAGTAAAAGAAGATTTCTGTGATTTGCAGTCAGGTTCTTCTGGGAAGATTACATATTTCTAGGAGGCTATAATGTACACATGCATCTGTACCTCTGATACAATCACATAATCACCATTCAGATCTAAATAGCTATTTTTCCATGCAGATTTTTATTATTTTCTCTTCCTGGAATAATTAACAACTTTCAGATTTTTTTAACTTAGGAAAAGACTTAATTTTCACCTGACTCTTCAATTACAACTCCAAATAATTCCCATTTTCCTTGCAGACTGTCAGGCTGCTGTGCCTTTTGCACTGGTAGGTTTTGTTCACAGCAGAGCCTCTGGGCAGAGCACAAGCCTACAATAATCTCATTTAGTGATACACCTGCATCACTCACCGGGATTTTCCACAGTCTCTGGCTTCATTTGGAGAGAGGAAGGCAGCAGTGCTGCACTGAAAGCCAATTCCTCGCAGAGTTTCGTGTCGGGCCCTGCTGCTGGGATGGCAGGCCACGCTCCATGGGGAGGCAGGGAACATTCCCGAAACCTGGCAGGAACGGGGACGGCACAGGAGCCCCAGGTGCGAGGTCACAGGTGTTCCATGGCGCTGCTCCTCTCTCACACACACCTGCAGAGCCCTAAAAGCACCAGGCCTCATCCACACAGCACGGGAAACTCGTCCTATTTCCTCTGCCCTCTAAATCCGATCATCCCATTCGTGCTCCCTCTGACCAGGCTGTCCAGCTGCCTGTGCCTGTCAGGTATATTCTGCTACTAGGAGGGATTTGGATAAAGCATTTAAGTATCTGGCAAGCATTTTCTTCAATGAAGACATGCTAAGAGCTAGGCAATCACATTTTTAACTGTGCTGCCTGCCAGAAAAGTGCACAAACTTCCAATAGCAAAGAAATGAGGTCATTTTGGTCAACTGCCAAAATCAGCACATTTCCTCTTTTGGTTCTGGATGCTGCACCTCCACACTCCACAGTGTGTGACAAGGCATAAGCAGGAGGTGTAGTCTCCCAGGGAAAAAAATTAAAAGTAAACTGGTGGATGCTAGTTTTTTTCTTTAAAAAAAAAACTAGTGGGGAAGGAAAAGAGGGGGACAAAAAAATCAGGAAGCGTCCTGATGTCACATGACCTCTTCCTGAAGATCTATTTAATTGGAGTCTAGTATAACCTTCCTAAGAAGATATCAATACCTTATCCTGATGTTACAGCAGTGTAAAGCCTCATCCTGTTAAGGAATTTGACAGGCTTACTGGAGGGATGCAGCTTTTGGTTAGAAGGCTGGACTGGAATTTAGTAGATCTGGATTAAACCCTGATCCTGCCACAAGGTTCTGTGGGGCTTGAGCAAGACTCCTGAATTCTCTTGACTGAGACCCTATCTTGAGCCTGGTCTTGTGCATTTAAAAACTAAGTTTTCCTGAGCTGGGAATATCTCTTTGCCATAGAGCAGAGTCTGGAACAGTGGATTTTGGATGCTCATTTGGGCCTCTTAATGCTAATGCAGCACAAACCGAAATGACAGTAGTAGTAGTAATAATAATAATAATTATCTCTCAGTCTTTATTTTCAAGTTAATGTCTGCCAAAAATGTTAGAGAAGTTTCTCATTGTGGCAACTACTGTATTTATGTGCATAATTTACAAGCAGCTCATCTGAATAATTTGAATTTTTTATTAAGATTATTTTCTCATTTTCCATTGAGAAGCCTTCTTAGATACTGACTCACTTTCAGCCTTGTAGGGAAAAGTGCCAAGCATTTGTTTTTCTTCTGTCTGCAGTAGTTATTTGACTCCTGCATTAAACTCAGCAAAGCCAAAACTGAATAGGAACAATCTTAATTTAATTATTAAATATATTTCAAGCTCCACTGTGATTTTAAAAAGAACTTTCATGTGGGGTAGTGGAAATATGCCAGGGAAATCTAAAAGAACTGTATGTAATCCTCTGTCCCCACCCCTCCCTTCTTCCAGCCTCTCTGAAAAGGAGGTTAGGTGAGCCCAAATCTAGCGGAGTCAGGGTGAGCCAGTTTCACTTTAGGTTTGCTTGGCAAAAAGTTGCCAGGGCACCCTGCCAAGCCTGCCACTTTTGAGATAAATATGACTTTCTTTCAGGGCAGTTTTATGAGGGGCTCAGCAAGAGGCTCATATACTCTGGCAATTCAATTGCAGATTTAGCTACGCAGCAGCTGCCGCTGCTCCATTATAAACAAGAGATCGCTCTGAAGTTCTCTTAAGAAGTTTACAAAAGGGACAGTGTATTTATCTGACGTCTGTTACAGTGCTGTGCAGATACACAGATGGCCTTTGACTCTCACCTTCTGCATCACACCCAGCCAAACCCGGTCCCACAGAAAGGGTTAGGCTTTACATTCGCCTGCTCTTTTCCTGACGACACTCCCTTCATCTATCTGACAATCAGAGCCAGCTTACTTTCCTTGGGAGGGTCAGATTGGCAGATGAACTGCAGTGAGGAGAGGAAACATGTTAAGTATGAAAACATTCTCATAAGCTCTCACAGGAAAAGGATGTAGCTAACAATAAAAGAGAATACTGCATTTCTCTGCCAAACTTTATCATACAAGATTATGCATTTCCAAAACTTACATTTATACCGGCTAAATTTCAGTAGTGCTACATCTGCAGGAGGCATATTCCAAAGCACCCTTCCTATACCTCCCATAATCAGTCTGTTCTGGAGGTTTCCTTCTGAGGTCAGCAACAGGCACATGGATCACCACAGGATACTGCCACTGGAGGGTAACTGGAGTGAAACTCCCACCAGAGTGCTGGGAGTTGCAAAATGAAGAGCTCCAGCGCTGTCTGACCAGTGCCATGCGTGATCCCTCAGGGAACACCTCCAGGAGCCACAGGGCTCTCAAGGACTGCTTGAAGCGAGCTCCCTTCCCCAGGTCCTCACCCCTGTGCTGATGGCCTGGCCTCATGCTGGGCACAAACACCCTTTGCTGTGCAGTTGGAAGGATAATCACTTAAAGTTCGTCCTTCCTGCTCTGAAGTCCCCTGCACTTCCTCAGCTTTGCACAGCTGGAACAGTAAAGGTGAGGAGCTGATAAAAGTATGGTCTGGGCATGGCTTTGAACAGCTTGCCCTTTCCTGGCTTAGTGACCATATCATCTGCAGTTTCACTGAAAAGCTCCAGCTCTGACTGCCCTGGCCAAGTTTCATGGCTTTTTGTACCTTTTTGGGGAGCAATGAGAATGAGCTTTTTGATGGCCCATCCCTAGTCCAAGCATTATTCCCAGAAATGCACCAGTCAGCACAGACCCATTGACCTTTGTCTGGTTTCCTCAGTCCCACCCGGCAGCTGATTTTGACTTGTTCCTCATTTTGTTCACCTGTGGACAAGGCTGCCAAACAGGCAGCACAAGTGGTTTTTGCTGCACACAGGCTGCTGGACAGACTTTCGCAAGCAGCCCTTGGTTTACATTCAGTGTCTAACGAGTGGAGTGAGTCCCCAGGTCAATACCTGCGCTCAATTCTACAAACGCAAAAGAAAAAAGAAAAGCTGCTGGTGGGTCATTCTCAGAAAGGGATCCAGGGCTCTGTAAGTTGCCTTCTTCTCGTGGGTCTGGAATCACTGCACGCGATGAAAGCAGTCTATTAACAGTTCATCATAAAACATTCTCTGAGATTTTATGTCCTGTCCTAAATTATGTATATGATTGTTTGGCCTGTTTGGTGACTTAGTGTAGTGGGAAATCTAAATCGCAGTTATTACACCTCTAACTAAGGATTTTTAAACTATTATTTTAATTAAAAAGGGGGGAAAAAAAAAAGACAAGTTCTCAGAAAAAAAAATACTTCAAAAAAGCGGTGATCATTCTTTGAGCAGCCTTAAATATGAACTTGATATATCTTCTGGTCCTGGGACACACCAGTGCTAGCATGTTATTTCTGCAAGGACTGAGATCTATGCATTCGTTTTTGCACTTAAAAATGGTTCTTCACATACATTTTCATAATAAAGCACTTTATAACTGCTACCCAATTATTGCTTAGAGCATTAAGTAACAAGGTGTTATTACTCCAATTTTACAGAAGGGAACAAATCATGGAACCCGAAATACTTATTCTGCTTTTGCGTAGGCTTTCTCATATTAATTAATTATGAGACTTAATTACACTTAATCTCACCACTCCAAGCCAATTAGGGAAAATTGGGTAAAGAAGCAGGGAAATCTGTCTTGGAGACAATCACACTGGAAACACTTTCCACATAGGTATGTAAAAGGACATTGCAAATGTTAACTTGCCCCCTCGAAGCAACAGGATGGATCTTTCTCTGATTTTTCCCTACTGTCCCTACACCAGTAATCTGAGCTGTGATCACTTCTCCCAGCTTCCTCTCTCAACTCTGCCCCAGAAACCAAATGCAAATCTCTGCTCCCTGACTTGTGCCTTAATCACATGATCACCTTCCTGCCCAGAAGCAGTAAAAAAAATCTCCAGGCATGTTAAAATCACCAGATTAGAAGAGCTCTAATCCAGTGATTTAAAGGGTTGGTCACAATTGGTGTATGAGATAGAAAGATAAATAGATAGAGATATATAGATAGATGTTGCAAACTATTTATAGCTTCCTATTTATTTTGAATCTACAGCAATTTTATTTACTGAAGTTTGTCCCACAAGGGGAATGGTAAATCCTCTAAAGCATCACTTTAAAAGTTTTTCTTACATTGAAGTATCTATGAACACCCTCTGCTGAAACATTAATTCACTGTTTCCCACAGCACTTAGCCACAGGGACTCACAACACATTTCAATGCCTTCAGCAGCAGCAGCATTCCACAGGGAACCATTCTCCAATTTCCAAGTCATGGCTCTTACAAAGATGGACTAAGCCAAGGCAAACTGGCCTTTTTATATTAATACCAACTGATCCTCCCATAAAATGTGCACATTTAAAATCAGAGGAGAAACAAGAGCTATTATCTTTTGCAGTTTGTCTAAAGAGGGCTATGAGTTCAAGTAAGTCTACTTGATTAAAATTGGGGAGAGATATTGAACTGACAAATACTAGATTTTTCCTTAATTTCTTTACTCTGTTTGCCAGTGAGCAAGGTCTTCTATGAAAGACTTTGTGAATAAAGGTGTAAATGCAAGTGGAGGAGACTCCATTCATTTACGACTGTGACTTCTCTGGAGCCAAGATCTCACCCAGTCTTCACAGTTGTGACATTTTGTGCTCAGTCTGGCCTATTCCAGCAGAACATTCAGTCTGTGCTCGTAGCAATTATGCCTTGTTTGCATCACACCATGACACGCGTGCTACGAGAGTTTCACACGCCGCGATGTACCACAGTTTATTTTCAATGCTCTCCAGTTCCCCAAGCGAGCCTCATGGCATGGCAGCAGAATTAAATACAATGGGATCTGGCAGGCTGCATTCGCAGGACTGCGTTGTAAAAACAGGCAAAATAAACAATAGCATTTTGACTGTTTCTTGCAGTTTTTCTAAATATTCTTAAGTAAAACAGAAAATACTTTGCTGAGCCTGAAAAACCAAATAATTTGCAGATGCAGTCAAATTAGGCAGTTTTTAAATATACATTCTTCCTTACAGTGCAAAGCTTTCCCCCTTCTTTGCCCAGTGATGCTTCCACTAGGCCAACAAAGGGCAGCCACAGTGTAAAACGTTCAGAGCTAACCTGGGCATTCAGAAGACTGAGATGTTCAAATCCTCACCTGAATTCCCACACCTAATGACAGCTTTACCCTCTCCCAAGTACACTACTACATCTCCTAAGGCAGATGCCACTTCCCTTCATTCAGGCACAGAGGCGGGGTGGCCAGGATTGCCCTCTGGAAGCCTTCAAAGGCACACAGCTCTCTCCTCTGAATATACTGATAACTAGAAACTTTCACGAATAAGACTGGCTTACCAGGCACCAAAAATTTAGCAATAATTTCAGTACACAGTCCTCTTAACTTGGCTCCCATCTTCCAAGCTTCAGAACAGACACTTTCCTCGAATATGCAAGATACAAATTGAATTGTTAAGACAAATAGCAGCACAAATTCTGTGTTAATGAGAATCATGTCTCTTCCATGCTTTTAATACTAACCCCTGAGCTTAATTATTATATTTAGTGTCTAGGGCAGCAACACTTCCTACTCAGCACCTGTCATGGGTCCAGCAATTAATTGCATACCACTGACCTTCATAGAACACCATGGAAATTTTATTACTGTACAACTCAATTCCAGTCGTACAACACTGCCCCAGAACTATTTCTTATTACAAAAAAATCATGTGCTTACAAAAGGGATAGTTGAGCCAACTGAACTATTTATAATTTGTGAGAATAAAAAACATTTCACAAGGTTTGCAACATACACACACAAAAAAAAAAAAAAAATTTGCAGCCTTAATACAAGACAAATGTTACCGAGATTCACATTATAGACAAAAGCGGAATGGAAAATATTCCCCGAAGTCATAATGGCAGGGTTATGCAGTATGCTATTTAAAAGCTATTCACCAATGTCTTCTTCCTTTTAGCCAGAACTCTATGGTAGAAATTCAACTGAAGAAAGCCAATTAATCGAAATTGTGGTTCTGCAACAGAGGGATTGGATGTGTAAGATGAAGCAGCTGAAGGAAAGGACTACACTTGCACACCCGACTCAGTATTAGGCCCAGGTCTGCCACCTTGGAGTTACCTCTCTGCCAGTTTGCTGCTTTGAGGGGGCTGCATCCTGCTTATGTCGTGCTGCAGTGGCTTAACCCCAGCTGACAAATCCAAAACACAGCCCCACACCAAATATGACAAAGAAAATTGACACTCTCCCAGCCCAGAGCAGCACATCTGCCTTACTCTTTTCTTTTAACAAAATGCTGCGACTCAGCACATTTCCTCTGAATTCAAGAGTCTCCTTGCTCCTTTCCAAACCAAAGGGTTCACAAAATAAATAATTACTACATGACTACTCAACTTTCAAACTGGCATGCTAATGTAGGAGCTAATGTAAGTCAGGGCAAGGAGACTTTCTCCCTGGTTTCAAGGGCTGCGTCCAGGATGAAATAACTCGTCACGCCCAGAATTCCAACACCAGCTTCCAAGTTCCCAGGCTCGAGTGACCCAGCAGGACACAGCCACAAACCTCCACACGCACACATCTGCACCTGCTGCAGACTCAGGGAAGGAAAGGGACGGTGCAGGAGGTGTCTTAGGCTTTGTGGAAGGTGTACACCTTCACCAAGGAGCACCAGGACCTGCTGCTTTGACAGCTTGCACCGTCCTTGTGCACTTCCAAGGCGTTATCCAGATTTCTTACTGGAGTGATTGATAGCCATCAGGCTGGCAACACGCCCACGTGCATGGCGAGGCAAAATACCCATCCCCTAAAGTCAAAACCCAAAGAATACCAAGGCATAACTACAGAGCAAACTGGAGGTCACTGTTTGATGTGCATCTCCCAAACACCTTGTTTTATTTTCCATAAGCAAAGACAAATGCTTCCCACCACGACAAATTCCTCACATCTCAGGCAATGCATTTAATTTCACCAAAATGCAGTTACAGTTGGGTTTACCACGTCAATCCAGTTTCACATCTTTTTTGGTTAAAGGTTTGTTATCTATACTGCCAATGCCAGTAAGGTTACCCAGCAAACAAAGCCCAACAATGCTTTGCTTTGAAGAATCGCCTACACATGGAATGGATGATGTCTGCAAGGCAATTCAGGGCTCTGTGGTGGTTGAGATTTTGTTGCGAGGGGTTTTTTTTTCCCTAAGAAGTTCATTAAAATTTTTCAGTTGATATAATAGGTTCTTCCATCTCTTCAATACAGCAGAGGAAATGAAGTGAAACTAGCTTCATTGTAATGGAAAAGTGATCTCATAATTTAATTCACTTTGCTCCCTAATCACAAATGCTCAGAGAGCATGAGCTAGGGAAGGAAGGTGTAAAGTGATGCTGCAACGTAGCACCCACAATTAAAAATCTCCTTTCCTGAAGGAGCCTGGGCTGCAAATCAGAATGGAGCACACATGTTATTGAGATTACTGAAAAGTTGTGGGCAAGGTTATGATTTAGAGGCAACAACCCTGCTCTGTTTGAAACTAAATTCAAAATTCCCGTTGACTTTGCTGACACCTTGGCTTAGATATTCTTGAGGCCTGATCACAGAGCATATTAATACACATACAGGTGCCTACAATGACTTGCTACACAGCCTGATATAAAAAAGAAGTTACAAAATGAATGCAAAGATGACAGACAAGCCTCCCCCCTCCCAGCCAGGAAAGCTTTTATTGCCACCTCTTCAACACTTTCACTTCTGCCAGAAGTCCCCTCTGCCCGCCTGGCCCCTCCAGCTGTCCAAAGTGTCTCCTCCAGACAGCACTGCTGAGCAGGCAGAGCATGGATTAAATAGTATTACATGTCCTTTCTGTCATTTTGTTCTCAGTAATTTAGAAAATCATTTTTCTTGTTGTGGATATTTTTAAATAGGGTAAGGGAGGTGTTACAGGAAAAAAAAAAATCTCCAAGATCAGAATATATCAGAAACTTGACAATACTTAACATGTCATTGGGACCATGAATATGTACAGAAACATACACACATACAATTAAAGTCAAGTATTTTGGAGGAGGTTTAAAAAAGTAAAACATGCTCAACAGGAAGAGTCTGTTTGATGTAGGATTTAAGCAAGGCTCTTCAATTTGCATAGATCACTTACAGCAACAGCAATTCATTAAATTCTCCCACAAAATCGTGCTATATTTTGTCTAAAGCGATACATTCCTTGCAGATCACAGTGCCTTTCTCATGCTGTTAATAAGATAATCTGTTACATGAGGCTTACAAATCCATTTAAATTGATTTTAATTAATGAATCAATCACTAGCCACTGATGACTTGGTCTACAGACAGCAAGCAATTCAAAGCCCCAGGCTTCTAATCCAAAACCAAAATCCACATTAGAGCAACAGGACATCTCTCTGATCGATAGCAACACAAAGATGTTCAGTTCATACACATTTAAAGTGTATGAACTTGATCAAAATGTATCTCCAGATCTTATGCATTACAATTCCCATATTCAGGACTGTTCAACTAGAAAAGCAATAATAAATCATTTACATTTCTTTGCAAGGGGAAAAAATTAAATCAAGCACAACTACAACCTGTTTCTAAACTTTAGATGCTTATTCCACTTGAAGGTTTTTCCCTTTGTTCTTAAACAATCGGTTTTTTAACATTAATTAATAGAAAATTGCACTTCTTACAAACAGGAACAATGCTTTTTACATTTGCTTTGATGCCGTGAAAAGCCACTGCTATTCTCCACTGCTCAAGTGCTTACATTTTCCCTTAAACAGAAAACAGGAAAGAAGCAAGATTTCTGTCCCAAAATCAGCAAGCAGAAGCAGTGGGAAGAACATCCTTGTTATTGTAGTAAGTTAATTATTATAATTATTGTTATTACAAGAAGTTAATTACAATGCAGTAGGTTAAATCCACAATGGGTGGTGTGATGCCGAACGCTGCAATCCCTGAAGCAGCAGCATCTGGCTCCCCGTGGCGGAGGGGACACACCTGAGTGAGGCTGCTTCTCCTGTGTGCACAAACAGCTGGTGCTCCAGCGCAGCATCTGACTCAAGCACCACTTGAACTAGCCCAGAGAAAGGAAGGAATGATGCATGCCTCCCCAGGACCCTCCTTCAGGGATGCAAGCATCTTCCAGAGGAAGACATGCTCCTTCTTCAAACGTGACAGGGAAGGAAGGGTGAGATGGGCCAGCCTGCCTCCAAAACAGTCTCATGTTTACACAGCTACACTGTGCTGAGCCCAGGCCACCCTGCTCACACGATGCTCTGCACTGCACCAGCCTCGTGGCACAGATCTCTGCGTGTCTGGGATGTGACTCTGCACTGACTCCTCAGCCTCACATAAAACCTTGCCCTCAGAAACAGAGCAGGAGGCACTTGGAGATCACTACAAAGTTCTGGTGCTGAGAATTGCAATCATGGAGCAGTTACGCTGGTTTTGATTTCTTTAAACACTCTCTGCACCTTTATGGCCCACTAGCATCCCTTTAAATATTTTAAGAGAAATCCTGATCCCTCAGATTTGACAAAGCAGCTTGCTTGGATGCTCACTGTCATGCCAAAAGTCCCAGCAACCCAGCTCAGCACAGCACCATTATGACAAAACACATGTAGTGGCCTCTCCCTGGAGGGGTGCTACCAGCCCTGCTGTGGGGGAAAAGAGCAGTTGGCATGAGCTGCAGGAAAAGTGCAGTGAAAACTGTACAGACACAACCCTGGCAATCAGGAGGGGACAGCCTCTGCCTCTCCCCCAAGGGCAACCTCACCAACACTCCCTCCATGGCTCCAATGTCATTGCCTGAGCAAGGCATTGACCCTCTCCAGGTCTTTCCCATGGGCATGGAGTTGCACAGAGAGAGCAGGAAGAGGTGGCAAAAGTCTCTGTTATGGATATCAGTCTGCACATGAAAGGGATCTCAGGACCCAGCTGCCTTCAAGGTGGTCTGTGTTCCCTCCTTTCTGCCCCAGCCCAATCCTCTTCTGTCCTGCTGGACAAACACCTGACTCCAGCGGGGACAGCAGCATGGGATGACCTGTGCCAGCCCTCTGGCTCCAGAACTCTCTAAGCACCCACCATCACACCGAGGTCGACTCACCAGCACGGAGCTGCACCAGCTAAGAGAGGATCCAACTTTTAGCTTGCTTTATTAAAGCAACTTCACATGTTATCTGATACAAAAGAAGGTGTTGCCTAATGTGCAGTAACTGTTCTGCCTGTTTAAATGAAGAGCTCTTATTTGTTTTTAATCAATACTGCATACACAGTTTAACTAACCCTGTCAAAATTAGACTTGCTTTTTTTTAATACAGTGTCTACTAATTTATTGCTCTCAATACTCTTGGTTCTTCCTGGTTTGTTAAAAACAAAGATGTTTTGGAGGGAAGAATAAAAAGAATAATTAAAGAAGGTGGGTTTGGCTTTTATGTGCTGCTAATTAATTAGAGAGTTAAATTAACCAAATAATAAGTACAAGATACCAAACTATCTTTCATAGTATTTAAGAAAAGTATAAAGGGTTGAACACTTTCCAGATGTAAACAGGTTAAGATCAACATTGTACCAAGCCTGAATCTGGCCCCATTAGCTCAAAAAGGTAAATAGTGCATCCCCTTGCACAGATGTCAGAGCATACAGGCACTCCAAGTTTAAAGGACAGATTCTGCAGCCAACAATGCTCCACTGACATAGAGACAATCAATGTGTCCTTGATTATGAGGAGGCAAACAGTTTTCACTGCAAAAAAAGGAGACTGAAAAACAAATCATGTGTTTTTATTTTATAAGTTCCAAGTTTGGGTTGGGTTTTTTTCAAGCCCTTTTGGAGCACTGAAACAGAATAAAAATAGTTTGTTGCACAAGCATAAAACAAAGTAACTGCTAAATAAACATTTTAAATTTACTCCTATGTGTTCAGTTCTCACTCCCATTAGTCTTCAGGAGTTGGATGATTTCACTAAAATATCTTCCTGTTTTCTGGAAAACTGATTAGATGGGTTTTGTCCAAGAATTGTGCCATAATGTGTTCCCTTTATTTCACATGCTGAATATCACTGCTGGAAAACATACTGCAGCACAGAACGTAGTATATGCCAATGCATCCTGACATTCAAATCAAGACCACAAATTATAAACAGTTTCAGCAAATTGACTGGAGTGCCTTTGTTCCTCAGACATACATCTTCCTATTGCTTACAAAAGCAGCATATACTAACCACGAACGCTGCTATAGCCAGTACTGGGAAAGGAAGTTATTGAAGCCTGGATTTCCTGCTTTCAGCCCAAGCCAAGAACTGTGAGGCTTGTAGTGGTTTCAGGAACTGACTCATCTAATGATTCATGGATAAGATACTGGTTTTAATATATTTCTGACCATGAGACTCAAACTTCAAAAACAGTGATGCTTAATTTTTATTTTAAAGTAAAAAAAAAAAGTACATGAATCAAGCAAATATTGTCATGGGACAAACAGGCTAATAATTATAAATATGTTTTACAGTGAGCTCTGTTTAAAAAAAAAAAAAATGGTGTGTTAAATGTCCTGGAAATTCATTTCAAAAGAATGTTGACACTGAATTAAAAATCCACTGTCAAAAACTTGACTACTTTCGTTGCAGTCCTGATACAGCTGAAATTCAAGTGGAGAGCAGCTAGGACATAAATGCATTTTCAGCCGTACCCTTAGGTACAGGTATGACTGCTACACCCTAATCAATGAATCCTCGAGCTGCCATTGTTAATGCACCTGGTTTCTGTAGCTGTGTACAGAAAGTATCATCAAAGACTGGCTGGTAACAAACACTCGGGTGTTTGGAACAACAGGAAAGTTTTGTTTCAGGAGTGACTGAAACTGCCGAGGTCAATCGTAAAGCAATGACTAACACTGATTTTAAGTGCTCACACACACACACACACACACACACACACCTGCATTTTGTGCTAATTCAGAATCCAAGCCCAGCCATCTTTATGCATTTAGTTCTTCCAGAGGGAAGCACGCCTTCCAGAGCATCAAAATGCTTTTTGCCCACAACACAAATCTCATCAGTATGCTGTAACTTGAACTGCCAGGCTCTTGCACCTAAAAAATAGCTGGTGATGGAAGCTGAATTCTGCCAGGCTCATGTATGGAAAAGTACTGGTTTACTTTTTAATTTTTGAACTGCAAGCTGCAGCCACTCACACTCTCAGTGCAGCCTGGTGGGGACGGAGGGGGACGTTAGCATTTCTATATTTCACCCTGTGCACAGCTAGCACAAGGAAAAAAAAAGAAAACAAAATGCATCTTGCTTGGAGGAAAAGAAAAAAGAAAAGCAAAGAAAAAACCAGCAGTTAAAACACTTGACAAGAAAAGGCCAAAGTGCGCTCCGTGGCTGGCAGTCATTTTATGGCTATAGTCCTACAGCAGATTTACTTAGATGACGTCAGTGGCTCCAATCCAGCTTTTCTTTGGTAGCATTTACCACTTGCCTCTTGAAGCCTCCACTATGCTACAGAGCAGTAGACCATAATCAAAATTCCCTTTGTGAAATAGAGTTTACCTCAGGGCACAGAGGCATTGCGAGCTGAATTGCAGGCTCTTCACCCTGTACTGCATGCCCAGAAATAAATAACCTACAATACTGTACTCTCCTTAATACAGAAGAACCATTAAAAGCAGCCTGCTACCTAAAAAAGGGTTCTTTAATTTGTTTCCAAAATCTCAGAAGCCAGAATATTAGTTAATTTTCCAAGCAACCAAGAACTACAGTAATTCTACTACCCTTTGGACTTCTTCGTATTGTTTTTAGAGATTTTGGACGATAAAGTTATTTATGGGTCACTGTTTTACCAGCAAAAATTGTTACTAATGCTAGAGGCTAAAGTGAATCTGTATAGGAAGCTGCATATTTAAAACTGTCTTTCAAACGTGCCCCTTCAACTGCTTATCTACAGCTGCTCAGTAAGCATATAGTAAATATGCCAAGAAGCAGAGCAAGAAATTACTGTGCATAAGTAATGGTCAATTTAATGAGCAAAATGCACATTATTTGGAGCTGTGGATTTTCTATCACAAAGCAGTGGCTGAAACCAATGGAACACCAGTAAAGCCAAGTCAAGGAGAGACCAAATAAAGTAAAACTTCACAGGCTCTGAAGTTTAACCAAAATAAGCCCCACAACCATATGGAAGATGTATCTTACAGTACTAAACAAACATAGATTTGTTATGTTTTAATGGACCCATCAATCCAAAGACAGCCATACTCATTATGGGTGGTAACTGGATACATTAGTGAACTGAAAATTGCCTCTCACAGTTAAGCACTTAGAAATAACTCACAGGGAAGATGCACACATGCCTCAGAGAGCTGAAAGTCTCAATCCCCCTCCTTTCCCAGGGTCTTTGCTTACCTTGCCCCTAATCAGACCAGAATGAGAGATCACAGGTCTAATCTGCAATGAGCCAGAGGCCAAAAAATGCTACTGTCACCAAACTGCATGAGTCACATCATGGACCTGAACTCTAAATCTGAATTCAAAACAGATTTAAAATTTGGGGTGGCTCCCAAACCAGCTCTAAGTGGACAGACACTTACATTCCATGTCCCTGCAGAGAAATCAGAAGCCCTTTAGCAGCCTCGGATGCCAAGCTGAGGGCAGGGAGCCTTTCTCATTTTCTGCAGGTGCCAATGTCAGCGCAGGCAGAGCAGCAAGGTGGGAGCATCACCTCTCACTTCACTGCCCACCCAGTCGGCCCCTGGGTGCTGTGTCAGCTCCTGCCCTTTTCCAGGAGCTTTTTCCTCCAAGTTCACCTGGGTGGACTGCAGTGAAATGGTAAAGAATGGCCACTGTTCAGACTGTCCATATTTCTCTGTTCCAAATGGATGGGAGAAAAATTTACTTCTCTTTGACTTCTTTTCATTGGTAAAAAAAGTGGTGTCAGCAAACAGATTCAGAAGATGATTGTAAATTTCTTTGAGAGAGAATCTAGTCCTTTCCTTGGTCATTAAGGATCTGGACATGAAAGGCATGACAGGCACAAGTGGCTCTTTGTTTTCCATACCCAGGCCAGGGAAGGACTGGAAGCAGCAAAAACTGTGATGGGCAAAAGGACCCCACAGTGACACCACGTCTGTGAGCAGCAGCACAGGAGACGGGATAAGGAGGACCTGGCAAGATGGATTGCAAAAGGAGGGAAACAAAACAAGCACAACAATCCAAAGGCAGGAGAGCTTAACCAAGCGCTGCCCAAGAGCAAGTACGTGTATTCCCAAGGAAAAGGAGGGTCCTGGCAACCAGGGACAGCTGTGGTGCCCTGCAAGGAACAGCGAGACCAAGCCTGTAGGGCAGGGGACAGAGGAATATGCTGCAAGGTCAGAGAGCAGCACAGATCCAACCCTAAGGACACCACGGAGGCACTGAATGGAACACTGTATTTATGGCTGGAGACTTCTCCTGCAACAAAATAATGACTCCCAAAGAAAGGCAGGGGCAGGGGGAAGATGAAGGAACTGCCATTGAATCTTCCAGTCTTCTCCAAGGCTTTCAGTTGATCGTGGAAAAAGCGGGAAAAAAAAAAATCTTCAAAGATCGACTGACAGCAGATATGGGGACATGACTGTTTTAAAAGGTTAATTTTTTTGAAAGAATGAAAGTAAAAGCAGGGATGTGGAAAATGAAACTGTTTAGAGTTTTTGTCTTTTTATTTTAAACTCTAAACCAGCTTTAGGACAAAAAAAAAAGTATGCACTCATAGTGGTGATAGATTAAGTGTGAATAAAATTTCCTTTCTCCCACTGATTATTGTCCCAGGTCACCATATTTTTTTAAATTGAGATACACATAACAAAAGCTTTAATCCCCCAAACCTCTATGAATTTACCTTTTCTTCCAAAGTCTGTTCTGACATTTTCTCCCCTCAAAACCAAAATGTCATCCCTGAATTATAATCTCCCAACAGAAAGACAACCACGTAAAAAAAAAAACCACCAACCAAACAAACCATGCCAGCTAATTCCAAAAATAAGCACCACTGTTCACAGCACCATGAGGTGAATGAATGGTGAGAGATTCCACCAAGGGAATAATTGTGATGTCTATAATGTTAAGGAATAATTTGGCACCAAAAATACCCAAGGCCATACTGGTTGGCGATTCAAACACGAAGCATATCAAAACACTACTGATAAGCTAAATTAACAGATAGCTTATCTGAAGCATATACTGGCCATATGGTGCCACAACTTCTGTTGCCTGTTGCTGGCATAACAATAGGCTACTGCAGTCTTAGACTGGAAGCACTATTTGACAAACTGTCAACAGCATTTTTATTTTTTTTTTTGCAGAGCTCTAGGGCAATGGCACACTCGCCTATTTGCATTTTTTTTTTTTAAACAGGTGAACAAAGAGTAAACCAGATGTCGACTTTAGAAATCGAGCTGTCTGGATCAGGAGATTTAACAGAGGCAGGCATACTGCTACAGCTCAAATCTAGACAATGAGCTTTTCTAAAAACACTCTGGCCTAGGGGAGTGGCTATTTAAAACACTTGGCTTCTTTTATTTCAGCACTATGGAAGTGAATTCTACTCTTAAGTGCCAGCTCAAATGAAGTCATTTTGTTTCACTGGGGCTTTCTTTGCATTTCAGAAATGTAGCATGTAGTGTAGTAACGGAAAAGACAAAAAAATGGGGGGGAGTGTGTGATGTGGAAACCAGCAATTTGATCACATACAAAACAAAAAAATTTTTGAAAGGACAATTCAAGTGCAAGTTACATGAAATTTACTTTTCCCTCTTTAAAAAAAAAAAAACAAAAAACAACACAACCAAAACAAAACTACCAACAAAAAATAAAACCCAAACCACTTCTCAGCGCTTTAGAAAGACCTGATATTTACAACCCCCTCAAGCTCCACAAAGACAAGGGAAACTGACCAGTAAGGACCATTTGCAATGGGACTTGAATATGTTACAGAAACATGTTCAGTTAATACCAAAAATATCATTAAAGTTGTCTTCCTGCTTTATTTAAAAAAATTAAATCTTACTTTTTGAGGAGAAAAAATCTTTTCATAACAACACAGTGATCTACTCAATCACTTCAAAAATCGACAAAATAAAAACTACTGTCGATCAATATACAGTAGATCTGTCTATGATATTCAGTTATGAAAATGTGCTTTTAGCTGTGTTCTGTAGGAGTGTGAAAGACATAATGAGAAAAATAGATAACTTTCTGTTCTAATAATCTGTTCTGCTTTGATAGGCAGTTATGGGAACATATTTATTTTCTGACTTATACCCAGCAAAGTATGTAGCATTTTTAGATTATCTTTTCAAATTGTTCTTGAACATTCTCAGTTAAAAAAAACCAACTCCTTTCATGTTAAGTTGAGATTGCACTTGAACTCTTTCCAAAAGCCAGAGCTGTACTGAATTATGATAATTAGAAAGCTGTGCGCATAAAAGGCAGCACAGTTGATGCATTTAAAAAAGTTCATGCCAGAGAATATAAGTTCAATATGTTCTCACATAATTAACATTTCCCATCATTAGCAGCAGTTTTCAGTTCATGTATCTGTAAAAACAACAGCACTCATCATTGTTTTAGATTCCCAGTCAATAGCACTTTAATAGTTTTACACATAATCCCAAACTTTCCTTCCCTTCCCCCTCCCTGCACATGGAGATTTCACATTCTACCTCCTGACCTGCTCGCAAATAAACTTGGAGTCTGTGCTCATGTGCTGCTGCTGCCACACAGACTGACTCTGACCCAAAAGTTTAGGGAAAACCTAACAAGAGCTAGAAACCCAAGAAGGCCATTGCAAAGGTCCAGCAGGATGCAGGGAGAATAATCACGTTGTTTCAGTAAACAACGAGGAGAAGACAAAGAACAAGAAGTTGTAGGTGATACCTTCGACTGGACAGGAGCCAAACTAAAACAGGCTGCCTCTGAGAAACCAGGCACAGGCTGCAGGGACCAGGAAATGGGGTCACAGCCCTGCGCCAACCGGGCAAGTGTCTGCAAACCCTTCACACCCTCCACGGATTTCCATCGCGTTCTGGACGCATGTACAAAAACTCATCGAACAAATGAGGGCAGGAGGCACATGATGGGTTACTCTTTGAGACTTCCTGGGCAGAATATCTCCAATTAGGAGCAGGATTTTGACTTCAATCCCTATATTTTGAAATTAACATAATTCTGGTGGAACATTAATAACCCGATCCAGTATAAAAGTTGCTGAATCTGCATCAACACAGACAGAAATTTTGGCCTTACCAATAACAAGATAAAACTCACAGTGATTGCAGTGGGAACAGGATTTCATACAAAAATGAGAGGTTTGTTGTATTAAATTGGAAAACACTTAGCTGAATTTTATGTGACAGATCTGAGGAGCAGATTTGAAGTTGCTGCCTCAAAGGATTTAAGTCTGCAACTTTTCACTCTCTTCTGTTTTGGAAATGAGCAAACATTAAAACCAAACACAAAATTATTCCAGGAAATATTATTCTATCCTTGTTCCACTTGCAAAAGTCAAAAGGAGTTTTGTCCAAGAACAGAGAGCAAGATATGGTCATAAAGTGGGAATTTATTGCAGAGATTTTTCTTCTAAAACTGTGTCTTCAGCATAGCTTAGAGTCAGTTGGCTTTACAGTAAATAATGCCATTAATCTGTTCATATATTACAGGATGCAATTTAAATTATACAGCACTTGCACAAACTGCCACAAACCCTCTAACAGCCCTTGCTTTCAGGGAGATGATTTACCTCCTGAAAGTTCTAAAATTTTGTTGAGATTCAAATAATTTTTTAATAGTGAAGGACTGCAGTTTAGGAATATAAAACATCCCTGCTCGCGGCAAGCGCTGATGGCAAAGCGCAACACGGCGACACAACAGTAATTAAACCCCAAATCCCAGAAATAAGGAACACTTCTCTCATGAAAAGGTAGGCCCCTCTGATGAACTGGGGACTTCAAAATCATTTTAAAGGGCCAATTTGCACCCTCATTACAGCCAATGTAATCCAGCAACAGGCTGTACGAAGTTGATGGAATTAGCCTGAATTTAGACCAGATTTCTAAAAAGTCAGCCCTCACCTCGTATTTGCACGTGCTGTGAATAAGAGACCGAATGGAATGAATGATCAGCTGTTAAAAGAAATTTGCCTTCAAGTCTTAGGCAGATTACAAGTTAAGCAGAACGTAAGCCCCGTGCAGAAATTTGAAAAAGTATCTGTGTCAAATCGATATTCTTTTAAATCAAAGATGTCCTTCTTTAGACATCAAATATCACGCTAACCATGTACATAAAGCATATGCTCTAAATATCTGAGTATTTGATCCAGCAAATGTTTATTCCTATGAGTCATCCTGGTCACTTTAACCTGAGTAAGGATTGGATCCAGCAAGTATTTTCTTCTCAAATAAATGGAATCACTACAGAAAGACAGCTTTTAAACCATTTCTGGAGGGGTACAGGATTAATATTAGTGACATGAAGAAATATCAGACAGAATGAGTGATGTGTATATATATATATGGTGTGTATCCAGTAAGAAACCACATGTTCATAACAGGTTTGAAGGTAACCTTCTCCCAAACACATTCAGAACTGTACAGTAAACCTCCATGTTTTGGGAACAGTCTTAGGCACCTTCTAATAAAATCAGATTTCTTCTGGTGAAACTCTTCCAACAGTGTAACCACCCTACTTTACAGATTGAAAACCGACAGCTGTATCATAAAACACGACTGCATATTTTTACCTTTCCCTTTTTTTGAAGTGAAAGACACCAGTATTTCTCTATACCTCCAGAAGTTTTTATTCCTGTATTGCCTGTACCTTACCTTGAAAGTTTGCTTACAATACTATCACAAAGGCAGCTTAAACAGAAAGAAGGAAGAAATGGTTTTTTTCCTCTGCATGTGACTCAACTGAACTTAACTTTTTCAGGCATGGACAAACAAAGCCTAGAAACCACTTTAACGATATCCAAAACCACTACAGCGTCCAGCAGCAACAACAACAAAAAAACGCTGGTTCCAAATGACACCAAACGCGCTACACACATGCTCACACATCTCCACACATCACAACACGCTATCACTGCTCAGCTGGACACTCACGGCCGGGTCCACTTCGTAATTAAAGTTTCTGCTGTTCTTTTCTAGCTGTTTAATTAAAACTCCTTTAAGCACACTCTGTCTTAGTAAAGACTCCTGTCAAATCAAAATTTTTCCTCTGCTTCACTGCTCGCATACACCCCACTCAGCACTGACTAAGAAACTGGAGAATATAAAACCATAATCTGAATCTCAAGAGCTGTTGTTACACTCTCCTGGCTGAAAAGGCCAATAATATTTACTCCACCAAAGCGGCGTACGCAGAATTGATGCTCAAAATACACCAAACGTGTTTAGCAATAAAGTACTTTCCAAAGGTATTTCTAGATTGCTAAGAAGAAAAATTGAAAGAAATCCTTTGCATCCAAAATTTCTGCTTGGTCAGCTGATAAAAACCTGGAGCAAACAAAATGCAGAATTATCCCTACTGGTATAGGAAATGCCTTATGACCTAATTAAACACTAGCGCAGTGTGAAAAGACGTGTTTTACCACAAAGGTGAAAAAATAAATGCACCTCTAAAATG